>JAQNCA010000008.1:2345425-2361080 GCA_029783725.1 Acanthurus tractus
ATGCAAGTTAATTTGCTATCTTGTGATGCCACTAGATAGCATTAATCTGGATGGTGGAAGAACAGGACAATTGTGCTCTTGCTCAAAATTTGAGGGTTGTGGCAAATAAAGTACAACTAAAGTTATGAATAGCAAGAATTTTTTTTCTGGAAAAATGAAATTTGGACATTCTAGTGTCAAAAAAACTGTCTAAAAGAAGATGGATTTTTTTTTTATTAACATGATTAAGGCACAGGAGACAGACAGTATACACACATGTACTACAGAGGGGAAAGAAAAACACAGTTTCTCTCTGTGTCCACCAGTTATTTAGTCTCCTGTTGTACATTTGAATATTTGCAGACTTGGTACACAAGAAATACAGGGTGAAGATAGAACTGGCTTGATCATTGATAAGGGCAGGTGGCAATCAGCGAGCTGAAGTGAACTGATCTAACACAGTTCATGCCTCTGAGACTCATACAGTCAGTCAGACAGTAACAAGTCACAGCTCTAAGCTTCAAGTTACATTTCATGTTTTTATTGTACGTGCACAGCTTTGCATTAATGATGTATAGATGTATGTGTGCAGGGAAGGGGTGAGAGAGGGTGGTGGGTGGGGGAGGCAGTAGCCTTTTATGCGCAGCCCTAAAACTCCTCCCCACAGTCATGGCTTTGCCTTGTGTTTATTTTTTTAGAGCTGAATTTTGCAGATTCTAATCCCAAACCTTGATTTTTTTTTTTCCTGTGCTGCGTTTCTTAAAATCACCATGTTGCTGCTCAAGGTGAATTTGTGAAACCCTGCGCAAGTTTGAATAAACCTCCTTTTGAGTTTGAGAACATTTACTTCTTTTTACAAGAAAAGCTTTTAGTTGAGATCAGCTTTCAGTCCACATGGCATCGCTCCTGTGTGACTCTTCATGTCATTGTAGGGCTTCTGCTAACTTCATGGAGGTCATAAATGTTTACATTTTGTGTTGCATTATGAGTTTGTTGCCATCAGCTTTTGGTTTACATGTTTTTCTCTGCTCTCTTCCCTGATCTCACCTCCCTTGCTGTCTTCCTCTTTTTCATCCAACCTCTCCTCCATCCATCCACCCATCTTGTCTTCTCATCTCTGCCAACTTTCTTTACTTTTCCATCTTGTTTTTGTTCTCTTCTTTCCTCTTTTTCCCCTTGTCCTTCCAACATCTGTCTTTCCAAAACCTCAATTCCCTGTTTTTTTTCCTACTGTCTCCTTTCTCACCCCATTTGTGCTCCATCTATCCTACTCTGTTTTTTCTGTGTTTGCATCCCTCCTTTACCTTTTCTCCTCTTAGATCACAATAAGCCGAGGCGAGGAGTGTGTGCTGGAGGACAACTCTCAAAGAACCAAGTGGAAGGTGATCAGTCCAACTGGGAATGAGGCCATGGTCCCCTCAGTGTGTTTCACCATCCCGCCTCCAAACCAGGAGGCCATCGACACAGCGAGCAGGTGAGATACAGTTTTGAAACATAGCAAAAGAAATAGTTGACTTGTTCTCAAAAAATCATTCTATAGATGGATTTTGTCAATAAATAGCTTAAGATATCCAGCAGGGGAAAGAGCATTTTAGAGTCACAAACTTTGACTCTTAGAATCTTCCTGGTGGGTTTTCTTTAGATATTAACAGTCATGTTTTGTGTGTGTGTTTACAGAGCAGAGCAGCTGTACCAGAAGGTCATGTCTCTGTGGCATCAGCTGCATATAAACATGAAGAGTGTGGTGGCCTGGCACTACCTGCTTAAAGACATCAGGACTGTCTCTGGATGGAACCTGGACATGGTAAGAGAGAGTGTATGTATGTATGTGTGTGTGTGTGTGTGTGTGTGTGTGTGTGTGTGTGTGTGTGTGTGTTCATGTGTACACTCCTCATCTTTTATTCTGTTTTTATTCATATGCTTCTTTGCTTTTCCTCTGCTCTATTGTACTGACCGTTTCTCTCCGTGTGTCACATGACAGGTCCGTTCTCAGTCTGCAGCCGAGCGGCAGCAGGTCCTGGATCACCTGGAGTCCCAGTTGGCCGACTTCCTGTCTGACAGCAAAGAAAGTTCTCTGTTCACTCCAGGGGAAAGACGGGAGCTGGAGAAAGAAGTTCAGCAGGCCCAGGAGCACTGCAAGGACCTGCTGCTCAACATGGAGACCGGTAAGACGGGATGGTTACACCCTCTCAACACCCACGCTGACAGTTACCGACATTTACTTTGTACTTTGTATATTGTACTTGGTATTTTCTTTTCATGCCACTTTGCACCACATTTCAGAAAAGAAATATTGAACTGTTACACTGCAGTTCATGTAGTCACTGGTAGTTTCAAAGATGAGGATTTTCAGCTTTCCTAGTTTTAAAAACTTGATAATTCAAATATATTTAAATCAATTATTTTATTTGTTAAATATGTGCTGTAGAAAACTCCTAATAAAACAAACAAATGGCTGCAGCATTACTGATTATTCGCAGAGTAACTCTTCTTTCTTCCTGTTATTCTTTTCTTTCTCTCTCCAGTTGAAAAGGATGAGTCCGTCTCTCGTTCGTACCTGTCGGAGCTGCAGAACATCAACCTGCGTCTTAACGAGGCCGAGCAGAGACTGACGAGGAGGATTGAGACTCCGCCCTCCAGCCGGCTGTCAGGTGACAGTGTTGACAACGCTGTCCAGATAGCAGAGCAAGAGGTTTGTTTGACTCCCACCTGCTGGTTGCATCAGGCTATTACAACTCTTTATGACGTTATTGTTTTGGTTAGTGAGCTAATGCTTCATGAAAAATCATACAGACCAAGGGTTCAGTTTTCATATATTGTTGAGATATTTAGCAGGCTATAAAAGCCTCATTGAAAAATGTATCAATCTGAATTTTTAAAACTAATTATTCCATCAGTCCATGGTTAAAACAAACAGCCTTCCTTCTTTGATTACAGTGTTGACATTAGGTGTTATTTACCTCCTCTTTTCACTCTCCAAATTAACTTGAAGTTATAAAATCCTTTATTTAGAAGCTGCACTCGGAGCTGGACACCATGCGCTCCAGTTTGGGTGATGTGTCTCGTCGCTGCGTCACTTTTTTCGAGGAGAAGCCGTCGTCCTCGAGCGTACCCGTCCTCAGGGCTGAACTCAATCAGGCTGTGGAAAAAATAGACAAACTGCACAACCTTTCATCTGTCTACCTAGAAAAGTAAGTGAGCCTTTTCTCCCTCTGGTATGTGCAGTCTTTCTCTTTTTTCTATTAAAAGAAACATGCACAAATATTAAATGTTAGAAAAAGACACATATACTTACCTCCCTTTACCTTTTCCCTCCTAAGGTTAAAAACAGTAGATATCCTGATTCGTAGTCTGGACGAAGCCGAGAGCCAGGTCAAAAAGAACGAGAGCAGACTCAGTGAAGAAGACATTGTTCCTGCCGACACAACAGCCATTCAAAACATCAGAGACACTCTAGGAGTAAGAGACACACTGTCACATAAATTCTCAGCTAAAGAGAAATTTTCCACAACTACTTGGCTCCAACCATTTTTCTGCTTTGGTTTCCCTTTTAACCCTTTTCAGAAATGGCAGAATGAACTCGCCGAGCAGGAGCACATCTTCCAGTCCCTGCAGTCGGAGGTAAGTCGGGCGAAGGAGGTGGGCTCTCAGCTCAGCAGACTCCACCCAGATCGCAGCCCCGAACTGGAACGCTACCAGGAAAGAGCCAATCAGATGACAGAGAGATGGAGCGGGATCAAGAGACAGATGGAGACCCGGTGAGCAGGACAGGGTGAAGATGAAAGATGAGGAAAGATTAGTGAAAGAGAGGAGCAGGAGGATGATAAATTATTGTTTAAGTTAAACTGAGTTTTGACGGCACATTGAGTGTTTAGAGAAATTTTTAAGGACAGAACATGTTCAAGAAACAATCCAGTTTCTTGCTTGTAATCACTTCTCTGCATAAACTGGATACTAAACGTAGGTTACTTATGACAAATATTTTTGTGTGGTAAATGTTCTAAATGTTGTTTCCTTATGTTCTGCAGACGAGCTGATCTTGAAGCTCTGGGCTCGGCCCTGCAGCACTACAGAGACGGTCACTCTGCTCTCATTAAGTGGATCGAAGAAACAACAGAGAGACAAGAAAGCACGCATCCTGGACAGACTGACAGCAAAGCTCTGTCAGAACAACTGGCCCAGCAGACGGTTCGTAACAATGAACTTTGATCGGTAGATAAATAGACAGAACGGATGGTTACCTAAAAAAATTATAATAATATGCTCTGGATTTTAAGTACCCTGAATCTGACAAACTCTTATATGTGATATGTGTTATTTTCGGCTGATTCCCCTCTTCAGGCATTAGTCGCTGAGATCGAACAGAATCAGACCAAACTAGACGATTGCCATACTCACTCCAAGCAGTACTGCACCTTAGTGAAGGTAAGAAACTTTAAATGTGTGTTTCCTGTGCAGTTTATCTTATATGTATTGTTTTATTTGTTTTATTGCACTGACAATTGTTGCTGAATATTTTTACAGCTTAATTTGAGTGAACATATTTCATCTCAGAATCTGAATGCGTTTAATATGTTTTAGCTAATTTCAACTAGTACAGAATTTAAAGACTGAAAAGGTCTCTGATAAATTCTTTTCAAGTTTTTTTCATTCTTGTATCTGTGGCTGTTTTCTGCAGGATTATGAACTGCAGCTGATGACCTACAGAGCCTTTGTAGAATCTACACACAAGTCATCAGTCAAGAGGAGGAGGATGCACTCTTCCTCTGACGCCATCACTCAGGAGGTGAGAATACAGAGTCGGCTGAACTCTTAAATTTTATCATTATCTTAATGCATTACATTATGTTAGTATCATTTACCAGCATTAATGTCTTGTCATTGTTTTATGGTGTGTCTTTACAGTTTATGGACCTGCGCACACGCTACACAGCCTTGGTCACCTTGACAACTCAGCATGTAAAATATATCAGCGATGCACTGAGAAGACTAGAAGAAGAAGAGGTGAGACTTTTTTTCACTCTAAATCAATTCTGTGTTGGTGATTACATCGAATCCTTGTCGTTTTAATTGCCTAGTTGAGCAAAAATAGCTCTCATTTCATGTCAAATTAATTGCTTAAACAGGGTAAACATTTTGAGGTTTATTGTGAAACATGAAATTTTTACAACCATTTAGAAAGAAGTGGAGGAGGAGAAGCAGGCCAGAGTAGGCCAGGTTTCAGACCTGCTTGGCTGGGTCAAAGGCCTCCAGGGTC
Source organism: Acanthurus tractus (assembly GCA_029783725.1). Lineage (NCBI taxonomy): Eukaryota > Metazoa > Chordata > Actinopteri > Acanthuriformes > Acanthuridae > Acanthurus > Acanthurus tractus. Next base: position 2,350,662 of record JAQNCA010000008.1, read on the forward strand.
GGACTGGGGGGCCCAACGCTGAATCCTCACTTGCTGCTCAACAGGTACAGCAGATATCTGAATGGTCACACATGTGCAACTAATCAGTCCAATGGGCTGTTGGTCCTGTGCAGTTCACAACTGTTTCTATTTGTATATAAATATAGAGAGAACAATGGTTTTAAGCACACTGTGTATCTGTGATCTCCAAAGGTCATCAGTGAACAGCTGGCAGCCAAGAAAGATGAAGTGGGTGAAGCCATTAGAAGCACGCAGGTCTTCCTGTTATCAAAGCAGGCCAGCAAGTAAGTTATGATCACGTACATGGACACACACTGTGTTAGACTGGCACAGAGCAGCACACATGGACTGTCTCGTTGAATACAAGCAATATACACTCATCAAGACACTTCTCACTGAAATTAGACTTGCATTAAACAAATATTAAACACATAAACCGTGGCAGTTTTAACCTGCTTCCCTGTGTCCTTTTCAGATTGTCCCCAGAGGAGCGTGCTAATGTTGAGGCTCAGCTGGACGAGCTGACGGCCACCTACAACCAGCTGTGTGACAGCTCCACCCAGCAGCTGCAGCAGCTGGAGCAGCAACTGGCAAAAGAGGAGGAAAGAAAGGTAGCTTGGTTGGAGGGATGTGCTGAGCTGCAGAGGCAGATCTGCAGATTTATGACAAAAAAAGAATATTCTGCTTTTCTAAGCTTGACAAAATGTGACTGTCAATGTTCTTTCATGAAATGTTGCTTTGAGTCTGAATACGCTTGCGAGCTAAGCGTGAGTTCATGTGTGGCCAGCAGGAGTGTGTGTGTTGTACAGCATGTTGTGTGTTCACGGAGTGTGCATTTTTGAAGTACATCACCAGTAATGACAACTCATTGATTTGGTTTGGTTTAACAAACATCACAGACCCTTTTCAGACGTGTGTTCAGATGATCTAAAAATGACATTTTCTATTTTTGGTACTTTTTTGTGCTCCTTCTTTGTTATTCAAGGAGAAGTTACAAAAAAGAATAATTTGACAGTTAAAAGATTTTGTAATCTACCATAAAACACTTCTGCAGCCCACTTTTTAGTCAAAAAATAAAGTTTTTAAAATTTGCAGAAGAAATGTGGGTGCTGCAAAGTAAATCAGAATTCATTGGTTGACACTGTCTGAATTGGGCTAAAGCATGGAGTGCTTCATTCTCACATTATTGTCCTCAAAGCCTGCAGCCATCTCATTAACTGTCCCCACTGTAGTTTTTGTCATGTCCATCATCATTGTCATTATCATTAGAAAACACATCTGCTGAACTGCTAACATGGTTAATATATGGCCTTAGTGGTGCCGCACTACAGCAGCGCTGCCCAAGTCATGCTAGCAGTCAGGTTGAAGCTGTAGAGCTTTCCATAGATCCACTGATAGAGATGATCATTTTCAAAATAGATGCAGCTTCATAGTTTACCTTCATCCAGGTAGTTCCAAAATGTGTCATGTCACTTTGTTCTTTATGCATTGGTAAAATAATGCCAATGCTTAAAGTCAGCAGATTACATTTCACTATTTATTTTTACCCCTAAGTTTTACCTGTGTATACCTGTACACTCATTTACAGTCAGCTCTCTTGGTCTTAAAATTGTTGTTATCCTGACATATACAGAATGGTACATTGGTCCAAAAAGGTTGAATGTGTGGAATAATTTCATGATTCAAATAGTCTCTGATGGTAACTCTTAACAGTTGCACGTTATAATTGATACCTGTATGGATGATGTTGTTTTTTAAGGGAAGTCACTTAGAGTGTATGTGCACCATAGGCCAGCTATGCAAAAAAAAAACTTCACCATTTGAGCATGTTGTGTCCAATCACAAAGTGTGTGTGAATGAGAGTTTTTGTGGTTGTTCTAATGCATACTATCAATGTGTGAAACTTTAAACCAACGTTTTGCTTGAAAACCACTAACAGCTGCCAAAGGGAGAATTGTGGACATCCGAGCGCTGAGCCGAGGATCAGAATAAGAGATGAAAAACAAAGCAGGACATTTATGAATGCACTAAATTTCTTGCTGTTCAGTTTGAAAACGAGTTCGATAACTTTATTGTTCAGATAGCTTCAGTTAAAATACAGTGCTGTCACAATGCCTTCCAATGATTAAGAATAATTACAATCGTATGTGATACATGGAATACTATCAGACATTAATCTGCAATTTATCATGATATTTCTACAACTGAAGAAGTAAACATACCTTCAAAATGGTGTATATTGTGATAAATTGTGATAATAATGCAAAATAGGTTAAAAAAAATTCTTAATGGTGTCGGACCCAAGAAGCTAGTTAAATATTTTAGACTGTTCAAGTTTTTATAAGATTAAATACTGGATTAAGTGTCAGTGTAAGGAGTCAGAATAAAGAGTGGCATGCCGAATGCTAACAACCAGCTTCTCACCTGTCGCGCCTCGCTCTGCCGAGCCATAAGCTGGCCAATTAGTGTGTGTGCCGTGGGACCAACCTGTACGGTAAGTAGCGCTAGCTTTCTCTCTTACCGTTGCCTGTAAGTTTTTTGTCACCTTGAGATTGTACTCTCCTCTTTTGATGAATAGTTCTGTGTTCTCCTGTGTGTCTTTGCTTATCTTTTCGAGAGCTTTTCCTGCTTCTTTTGTTATTAGTTGCTTAGTTGCATGCTTGGTGCTTGTTGTAGGAAAAATAGAGGCGCATTTTTATGTAAAAGAGAAATAATATTATGGAAAATTAATTACATTTAAATAACCAACAAAAACACATTTACAGTTTTTATTTTTTTTAATAATTTATGATTATTTGTGTTTTGGTGACACTGGTTCTGGGTCTTCTTCTTTTTTTCTTTTTCTGCAATCTGATTCCCCCCATAATACCCTGTGGTAGTATTATATTATGTGATAACATAGTAAAATAACACAATACATTAAGTGACTCAGTATTTTGTAACACACTGATCCATAATAATACTAGAGTGAATTTAACTGGAATTGTTTTCTTTTTTTCTGTAGGGCCAAATTGCCATTGCTGGGGTAATTGACCTGGGAACAGTGGAAAGATTCCCAGTGTTCCAAGCAGCTCAACGTGGTCTTATTGACCAGGACACCTGCCATGTCCTTCTGGAGGCCCAGCTCATTATGGGTGGGCTCCTTCAGCCTGATTCCCCTCACAGTCTTTCACTAGGAGAAAGTCTAGCTCAAGGCCTGATTGACTCCCATACCAGACAGTCACTTTCTGAGCTAGAGAATGCTCTGCTTTTGGTGGAAAATACTATGTCTGCAGATGACCAACAACTCGATGTGTTGCCAGTAGCTACAGCCATGGAGCTTGGGCTCATCAGAGAGGAGGTTGGACTTCATATTCTAGAATTACAGATGAAGACTGGGGGCCTAAGAAACTCAATGGGGAAAATGATGAGTTTGGAGCAAGCCAATGACAGGGGACTTCTGACTCCCAGAACCCTCTCTAAACTCCAGTCAAGGCTACAACATAGAGAGCTGATCGATCCAAACACAGCTGAAAAGTTAAACCTACAAGAGCTACAACAACGCTGTGTCCTCAGCGATGACTCAGGTCTCTTTCTACTCCCTGTCAAACAGCAGCCTGGAGGAACTGTCTGCCTTCGCTCTGGAAGAAAAGTTGGCATCTTCCGTGCAGTTGAGGAAGGCTTGATTGATCGGCAAGTTACTGTACGGCTTCTTGAAGCACAGCTTTTTGCCGGTGGCATTGCTGATCCACGTTCTGGCCACCGACTGACAATTGATGAAGCTGTACGTCATGGGCTTATGGATCAGGATCTAGCCTGTTCTATGTTAGCACGACAGCTACAAAATGGGGGGATTTTGGACCCTTTTACTGGAGAGCGTCTGGATTTGGAAGAGGGTATTCGCAGGGATCTTCTCTCTTCTCGTTTGGCTGTGATGGTCCTTGAGTCTCTTTGGGCGTTCATGGGAATACTCTGGCCTGAATCCGGAGAACTTCTATCAATTGTTGAGGCTCTTCAACAAGGAGTGCTCTCAGGAGAGCTATCAAGGAACATCCTAAGGCAGCGACATGAGATTGGGGCTCTGTACAACCCAGAAACCCTCCAGGTACTGCCTTTAAACCAGGCTGCTGAAGAGGTCCTCGAGCCTGGTTTATTGAGTTTTCTCAGAGACATTTGCATCCCTGATGTTCTTCCCAGCATAAAGCAGTCAGGAACACCATCTCTAAACCGCTTAAGCTGGGATTCCACCAGCTCCTCTTCACCTCCATCTTCTCCCCTGCAGCCATCATCTCCCAAAGGTCTTGTCTTGGATGTTACAGCTATTCATGAAATGGATCCAGTAGAACAAGCAAAACAAAAGCTACTGTTTCACCTCATGACTCACAGCTACGTGGATGCTCATTCTGGAAAACGATTAGTGCTGTTAGACCCTGAGTTGGTTGGGTTAGTCAAAGCTACACAGCCAGCTGCTGGAGATCCTGTATATGAAAGTCAAATTGAGCCACAGAGTAGTTCAACTAGGGATGATCAGGGAGAGTTGCAAGTGGTGAAACAGTTCAGTTTGATGGATAAAGGTACAGGGGACAAACAAAGGAAGACTGAAGAAGAAAGTGCTAATACAGTCACACCAAGCAAAGAATTAGAGATCAATGGCACCAGCAGTCTCGAAAGGTATGACAGAGAAAATGACAACAAACTGCTGCACAAACCATCAGTCGTTGTAGAAAGTGAGTTGGCCTTCGCAGCTAAAATTGAAAATGAAGCAGATAAAGAAGCAGTAGGAAAAGCTCCAAAGAAAGAAACATTCAATCTGGAAAGTTTACTGGCTTCAGATCAACATCTTGAACAGGAATTCATGAAAGCACCAGATGAGTTAAAAACAACTGAATCCAGACAAAGGGATAAAGATGTTGTTGAGACTGGAAGTACAGTAACAGCCATGGATAGAAAAATAGTCACAGCACCACTTCAATCAGAGGGAGATTTCAGGGTGTTAGAAGAACCCATCCCGCTAGGAGCAAAAACATTTGATGATAATTCAACACAGTCTGACGTTGGGAAGGATATAAAGCATCCCTTAAATGAACCACAAGGTATTGAACAAAAAGTGCCCATAACAAAGACTGATTCAAAGGATGCAAAACCTCAGACTGATATCTCTGAATCTGCAGTGGAGAAGGAAGGGGAGGATGCTATATTAACAAGGTTAGTAGAGGAGCTCAAACAAGGAGGTCTGATGACAGAAGAAGGGGAAAAGTTGCTTCCAGATGAGGCTGTAGCCCAGGGTCTCCTCCCTGGCCACACAGCAGTTAAACTAATGGCTGAGGCAAGGCTGTTTGGGGGTTTCGTAGATGCCAACAGTGGTGAGACCCTTAGCATGAAGGATGTTATGCAGGAGGGTCTACTAGATGAAGATCTAATGTGGAGTGTCCTGAAGGCAGATAAGACCCTTGCAGGCATCTTGAATGCAGAGAAAAGGCAGATCTGTGGAGTAAGAGAGGCAACTCAAGCAGGCTTGATTGATCCGGACACTGCTGCTCGACTTCTAGAAGCCCAGGTGGTGTCTGGGGGAATCGTTGACCTGCGTAGGGATAAGAAAGTCTCTGTCACTCTTGCAGCAAACCTTGGGCTGATTGAGGAGGATCAGAAAGAAGAATTGATGGCACTAGAGAAAGCATGCAAAGGAAAGGTTACCGATTCAGCAACAGCTCTGACTAAAGCCAGCTTACAGCTACAGATGGAAGGTGTTGTTGACCCAGAGTCCAAGTCTCCAGTTCCTATAGATCAAGCAATTCAGAAAGGGTTAATACAGTCTGCAGAAGCATATCAGGTGTTAGCAAGACAGGTGGCTGAGGGTGGTGTGATACATCATGTTTCAGGAATGAGGCTGCCAGTTTCTGATGCTGTGAATAGAGGACTAGTTGATCGATCCATTGCTACTGGACTGGAGGAACTAGAGTGGGTCTACCAAGGAAAAGTAAGCCCTTCTTCTCATCCAGAATCTGTCATTTTGCAGGCATCAACTGGAGCAATTTTAGATCCTGACACAGGGATCAAGCTAACATTGACAGAGGCAGTTTCTGAGGGTATTCTTGATGAAAATATTGCCCAGGAAGTCATGGCTTCCTCTACTATAACAAAAGGACCATTAGACCCCCAAACTGCACGCATTGTGCCCTATTCAGAGCTTGTGAACCAGGGTAAGATAGACATTGAAACAGGCAAACGCTTCTTGGAGGTGCAACCATTCAGAGGTGTTCAGGATGAACAAACCAAATATAACTTGACCCTTCCAGAGGCAGTTGCATCAAACAAAGTTGACCCAATTCCAGCATTCAGGCTACTGCAAAGCCAGGCAGACAGTGGAGGGATTATTGATATTGGTACTGGAGAAAGGCTCACCCTTTCTGAAGCCTGTAAAAGAGGCTTAGTTGGAGACAAGATAGTCAGGGAAATAGCCACCAATCAGTTTTTGAGAGGAGCCTTAATAGATCCTGCCACTGGACAACAAGTCTCTAGTCTTGATGATGCCATTGCAAAAGGACTGATCACCAGTGAAATAGCCTCAGCTATTCAGGATAAACTGGCTTCTATGGAGATAAAGGGCAGTGAGGGTAGCGTTACGCCTGTTTCTTCATCAAATAGTACATACACCCCGGTGGTTGTATTATCAGTGTCAAGCCCAGACAGTCCAGCAGACTGGTTAGATGTTAACACTGAAGCGCCTTCAGGATCCCTGCTTTCAGAGAAAAACTTAGCGGTTACACAGGAATATGAAGAGCCATTGACATATGTAATATCAGATCGGTCACTGGTTAGTAACATTCCCTCAGATGAGGACAAAATAAGAGCACTTGTGGAAGAAAAGACTTTTACTGAGCAAGACCAGTCATTAGATCTATTGAGTAAGTTTGCTACCAATGTGGAGAAAAGAATTCAACAAGCCATAGAAGAGATAGTACCACAGACAGACATCAATAAATCAGAGCCTTTGCCCAAGCAGGAGCTTAATGAGAGACTGCAAACAGGGGAGCGTGAGACTGATGATAAACAAGAGAGGAACCTTTTCACAGATTCTGCTGAAAATTCAATGCAGGCTCAAGTTTATGATACTTCCAAAGATTTAAAGGGAGAAAAAGGGGCTGCCATTTTAAAGTCAAATGGGGAGCTTGTGAAGATTGAGGAAAAGGATGTCAGAACCCGTCATGAGAACATATCAACAGTTCATCATGGTTCTAAAGATGAAAACCTGCAAGGTTTTGTGGCAACAGAGATAAGAGATGACAAAGAAAACAAAGATAGTCTTGGATTGTCACAATTGAGTGAAGAAGGGTACAGAGAGAGTGATGTGGCAGCAGAGCGAGATGATTTTGTAGCTGAGAAGGATATAAGAGTGGAGAATAAGAAACCTTTAAAGACTGATGTTGAATCTAGCACTGATGCTGAGCACTCAGAACAGTTAGTGACTTCTCCCTTAAAGGTGACACAAAGCAAAAGCAAGAAAAAGAGGAAGAACAAAAGGAATGGAAAGGGTAAAGAAGCAGAGAGTGAAACAAACTCTTCAGAGATAAAACATCCATCTGAATTTGATCAACCTGAGGCACATATGAAAGGGCATGCCGGGTCTATTGTTGTCACGGATGAGCTCGTATCACAAGATGAATGTGAGAAATCACAGATTCATGGTCAGGCGACTTCCACTGGGCCTGTCAATGGAGAAAGTAAAGCAAAGATTGACAGGAATATCGAGGCTGAAAATGATTTGTTCAAACAGGGACAGGAAGCACTTTCATCTGCTCTGGATTTTTCAGAACATACTCCAAAGCCGGTGAAAGATGTAAAAAGTGCTTTATTGAAGGATGCAGATAAAGGGGAAAAGATAGAAGATATTAAAGTAGGGGAGCAGAAAGTAAAAGCTAAAGTGAAGACTTCTGTCTCTCAGCAACAAGAACAACCAGAGAGCAGTCAGGAGGTAAACAGACAGACGGAGCAAGAATTGCCTCAGAAATCCACTCTACCAGACGATGAAAAGGCAGCCCTGATACTGAAAGCCAAAGAGAGCATTCTGAAAAAGGTTTTTGAAAAAGGAGTGAGCAAGGAGCAGACCGCTGAGGAGCTTCAGGCATTGCGCAATGAAGTGGGAAAGAAGGAAAAGCAAGGCGCAATGGTTCAAGATGTAAAGGCCCAGACTTTGCAGACTAGCATTGATGAAACGGACAGTCAGGCTGTCAAAGTTGTTAGTGCCAAGAAACCCCTTGGTTCAGCAAAAGAGGGTGAAGAAGAGGTGAGTGTGAAGGAACGTGAGATGGAATTGACAAGGGTGAAAGAAGATGCAACTTTGGAAAAACTGTCAGTCAAGGAGAAAGAGACTGAACTGCTGGGTGCATGTTCAAAGGAGAGAGAACAGCACGGGGGATTTGGTGAAGAAAACATGCAAAAAGACGATGTGACGGTTTCCTCAGTTCAGCCTATAGAAACTCAGCAAAGTAAACGAAGCAAGAAGAACAGGAAGTCCAGGATTCCAAAAGTAACAGAGAAAACCAAGCCTGATACTGAAGAGTTGCCAACTCATAAAAAAGTGGATTCTGAGGTGTCATCAACAGAGATTGATACAAAATCTGTAAAGGCCAAACCAGATTTAGGTAAATTGGCATCAACTAAGGAGCAGAGGATGGACAGACTTACTGATGATCAGTCTGACAGCGATATGATCAAACCTTCAGCTGGAGTTGTGGTAAATGAAGCGGAGGCCTCCATAATCAGTGTCAAAGGAGCTGACACCAGCCAACAAAGTCCCCTTTATTTACATCAGTCAGAAGAGCCCAAGTCTGACATTAAGGAACAAACACAACTGATGGGTGATACTTGTACTGGTAAAGGTGAATCCCATTTAGAGCCCATAATTACAGATGAATCCATTGATCTTACTGACAAGGCTGCCACATGCAAACCAGACAACCAGCCCACGGCTCAGTCAATGGCTCGAGACACACAAACAGAAAAGAAGTCAGGGAAAGGCAAAAAGAAGAAAAGGCAACAAGCATCTGAAACTGATAATAGCAGTGTTCCTGAATTAAAATCTTCAAAAGACCAGCAGCTACATCGTGAATCTTCAGCATCGGCAGAAAATGCCTCAGCTGAGTCTGAATCATCTGGAGTCCCTGAATCTGATCCAACCACTGAGAGCTGGGAGGAGGGAGAGGATGGTGTCAAAGAGAGTCCAGAAACTTTGCCAAACCAACAGGGGACATCATCCAAGATTGGCAAGGTAAGAAGAAGTCTGTTCTTTGCAAGAGTTTCAGTCTTAATGTTTCATTTAGACATATTTGAAGGAGACTGTTTTCTTTGTATATTTACACACACATTTGTACTTTTCATAGTAGATGATGACATTATGTTTGATTGTATTTTTTTTTTAATTCCCACAGTCATTGATGCGTCAAGAATGCTTGGAGCATGACCAGCAAATTGTAGCCCTGGTCTCCATGGTTCGACACATTGAGGTCCGACTCAAACAGCAGCAACAGCAGTCAGTTGGCCGCAGTCTCATTGCCTTGGATGACATCATCAGACAGACTGAGGTGAAATAATATGAATAGTTACATAGGGAACTGTTATCATATTAATGGCCCATTAGCTCTCATTAGTGTGCTTTCTTGGTTATTTCGAGTTCTCATTGTACTTTTGGGTCCTTGTTTAAGACAGGAAAGCTGATTAAGGACTAGTCTCCTACTAAAACAGCATCAAGAAACTTTTGTTTTATTTCCTAATCGGTCTTTCAGACTTTGGACTTAGAATTGCGTGACTTGGAGCCTGCGATCAACAAGGAAGTGGAGGCTGCTGAACAACTGTTGAAGCCCCAACCCAAAGATATTCCTCAGCAGCTCCTATTGGCCCTGGAAAAGGACGTGCGGAGCTTAGCTCGAGGATATGAGGCTGCCAAATCCCTGTCTGAGGGCATTCTGCAAAGTTTACGAGACCACAGAGACTCATACAAGGTAGTAAAAATTAGAATTGGTCTAGATAAAACGGGAAAATATTTTTTAAGCTGCTAAGTGTTGTTGAGCTCAATTAATTCCTTTTTTTCTGTAGGTTTTTGAATAAACTAAAAAAGGACAAGGCTACAGTTCACAAATATAATTTTTAATCAGACAGACATTTCTTTCTCAGGAGGCAGTTACAGCTGAGCAGAAGTCCCTCGGAGAAAAAGTGGAAAGTCTGCTCTCTTGGCTGAGCGAGACAGAAACTCAGATGAATGGAGAAATGGCAGGGATGGAAAAAATGGAGACGGCAGAGAAAAGTGATGGTTGTGATCAGCTTACGCAGCAGCTGAGTCTTTGCAAGGCAAGTTGTCCAAGCAGATGAAAAACCTTTTAAAAATCTTTTCAAGAAATGCATAGAATTGTACAGTGATACATTGTAGACATTTGGTTACACTTT
>JAQNCA010000008.1:2364492-2375653 GCA_029783725.1 Acanthurus tractus
GGATTGTAATGGCCTTGCCTGGTTTCAGGTTCTCTGAAGTGAAATGAATTTGCAGAGAAATGTCATTCTGTGTCTGGGCCAAGTGGAGCAGAATAAAAACAGACTTCTAAACTATATTTTTTGACCTTTAATTATCCATGGAAGACTGAGTTTCCACGCTCAGTTTCTTTCCATCCGTATCCCCTTACATGGCCAGATTTGCGCTCATATAATGACACATTCTTATCTGGTACCCACTGAGGAACTCCACTTAAGCAGTTTGGTACATTTATTGTTCAGAGGGCCTTAATTTAAGTTTTTATGTAATTTTCACACATTTTTTAACAGCAGTTCTAAAATTTTGAACAAGCAACCTGCTGTTCATGATCACGCTGTTTATATCCAGACTTGTGTTTTTGTAAAAGCATAATTTTTTCCAATAGATCTATTGTACAAATCTGCATTAATCTGTTTCAAACTGATCTTTAAATGTATTTCCAGCTTGGTGAAGATGTAATTTGCCACAAGGCCGACCTTCGTTTCGTCAGCATCTCCGGTCAGAAGGTTCTGGACTCTGTTCAGGGGGCTCTGGAGCAAGTTGGTGGTTCTGACCCCGCCATGGACAGCACCAAGCAGCTGGTAACCGAGAAGCTGCAGGATGCTAACCACAGATACACAACCCTGCACACCAAGGTGAGGGAGTCTAGGAGACATTCTTGAAATTGCTATTAATGTCTTTCTCAATTGATTTGTTTTTTTCACTTCTCTTCAATTCACAAATGTATTAAATAGACTTGTATGTTTACATTTAATACCTTCTTAATTTCTCTGGTTGTGTCTGTAGTCAACAGAGTTGGGCAGCCGTTTGTCAGGCCTGTTGGAGAGGTACCAGCAATACCAGGACGAGGTCGTCTCCCTCCACTCCTGGCTCAGCACTCAGGAACAGAACCAAAGCATAGCCAAGTCCAGCGGGGATACAGACCCCCAAAACCTGCAGAACACACTACGACAAGTACAGGTAAAGCACAGATTACAAACACTAACACAAATAAAACACAAAAAGTGAGAAGAGAGGCAGAAAAAGAGCAAAGACGATGTGGAAGAAAATGTTGCTCATGATCTGAGCGTGTTGACAGTCATCGTTCCCAACCACTTCTGTCTGGACAATTTAAATTGAGTCGAGAAATTCACATCTGGAAGAAGAATGAAATAATTATACATGGAAACTGTGTGAAAATCCTGTTTTGGTTTTTTAAAATTTCAGCTATAGAAAGGATTTCAATTGACTGTGTTGATCTGTGTCCTCAGCTGCTCCAGGACGAGCTGGCTGAGCGCTCAGTGCAGCTGGAGAAGGTGAAGAGAGCTGGAAGAGATCTGGTCAGCACGGATGAGTCTCCTTCTCTGAAAGCTGTTGACATCCTCTGCGCTGCTGGTAATTTAACTCTTTCCACCTGTTCTTAACTGCTGAGAACTGCCTCTGGATTTCAGTTTGTGAATTTTCTGTGTCAAAACAAGCACTGACAGATGCACTTAGACAGTTAAAAAGACAGTAGTTAAGTAAAAAGGTAACATTTCCTAATTTTGCTGGCTCCCTTCTTTCAGATGGTTTAGAAAAGAGGTTTGGCTCCCTCTCCACATCCGTGTCAGAACGGGCCGAGCAGCTGCAGACAGCTGTGGCCCAGTCGGTCAGTGTTCAGGAGGGCCTGAAGGGTCTGCTGAGCTGGCTGGACAACCTGCTTCTGAATCCTGCACCCGTCGAGCCCACCGCACACGCTGTACAAGACGCTCTGACCCAGAACCAGGTAGGAGGAAACCCAGAAAACTCTGCTACCATAGGTTTTTATTTGGCAAACAGTAAAGTTGTACATCAACGATAACGCAATAAACATATTACTAAAGATCCTTGGCTTAATCTTTGTGTTTTTAACCCAACTTTGTGTTCTTTCCTTAGAAACTTCGGCAGGAGCTGCTGTCCAGGCAGGGCAGTGTTGAGGCAACACGAGACTCGGTTTCCAAACTCCTTCAGAGCTCAGACGCCTCAACGACCTCTGGCCTCCAGGGTGGATTAGATGAACTGACTCACCGCTACACTGCAGCACAGGCTACCCAGGCCGAGAGGGAAGCTGAGCTCAAAGGGCTGTTGCCCAGACTGGAGAATTATGAGCGGCTGGGGACTGACTTACAGGTCTTCACCCAGAGCAGACTGAAGGCTCTGAGCCCGGTAGGCCAGCCAGACCGCAGCGTGGATGACTACAGACAGACCATTGAGGTCAGCACAGGTTTCCATTTTTCTAAATGAGATGTTTGGTCTCATTTTATGTGTATGAATGTGAAGCCTGTAAGAACATCAGTCGATTAGATTTAACGCCTTTTTATTCAACACCTGTGTCCTCTGCTTGTTTTTCAGGAGGTCAGGTCTGAGCTGGAACAGGAAGCTGGCCAGCTGAAATCCTTCTGTAACCTCGGCAACGAGCTCAGCCAATCAAAAGCTTTCAATAACACTCAACCCTTATTGGATAATGTCAAAGGGGTTTCTGATGAGTTCACCCAACTGGAAGCCAGTGTCAACGAAAGGTAAAAATGTGAACAAATTTCAAGTGAAAAATAATAATAGCCTTAAATATGAAACATGAACAACTGTTTTTAAATTTATATAACAAAAGCATGTTTTAAAGAAAGCAGCACAAATGTTTTTAAATCTGTTCTTCTTAACTGTGCAGTTTGCTGTAAATTACACAAGGGGGCAGCAAATGCAAAGCTGTTAGGAATCCACCGATCCTTGAGCTGTGTAGTTTTTGATGCTTTTAATGAGTGGAGTCAGTGAGTTGATCGACACCATACAAGATAACCTCAAGAGTCAAACTAAAAAAGATTTGATTAGATATGACCGTTCTATTTATAAAATAAATGTGACTGGCTCTACTGAGCTGTCTACGCCACTGGCATTTCCAAAATTTGTTTTCTAAATTTGTAGCCTTCACGGAGCACCAGTTGCTATGCCTACCCTGTCTGACGTCGTATCAGTGAGCAGCCACACTTAATGCCTGTCAGAAGGGGGCTGGGAATTTAAAAATACCATGAGACTTGAGTTTGGTGAGCCAGTCACATAAAAACAACCAGTGCATGCTTTTTATTCTAAAATATGTCCTCATTAGAAGTGAAGAGATGAAAAGAATGTTACAAGTAAATGCTTATCTAACATCTAAGACATGGATGTGAGCTGGTTGTTACTTAAGTAACCTTGTTGGTACGAGTCCTCATTAACACTGAGAACATGATGTAGGGGATGTGTCAGTGTGTGTCCGCTGTATGTGTCTGCTGTTTGTGTACACTGTACGCGTGTGGCCAGTGTGAGCTGATGAGCAGGCCTGGTTGCTAATATAAGCAGAGTGGACATGGCTCATTGTCTGTCCTATAAACGGCCTCCTCGAATGACTCCCGGCCTCGAATCCCGAGGGGGAGAAAATAGCAGCATGATAATGATACTGCTCAAAGCCAGACAACTTCTCAGAGCTGTTTTGTCTACGAGCAGTCAGCACTTTTCCAACCATAGCTCAAGACAGATCACGTTTAAAGAGAGGGAGGTCGAGGCTGTGCTCAATTTGGCCAGTGTGGACCTTCTATGAATGCTGTCAATGGTGCTTTGTGTATACATTTCTTTTTTTAGAGAATATAATTGAAATCAGCTCAAGTAAGATCATGAGATTACTTATTTTCAAAGCATAAAAATGTCATTAAAGCTTAATTTTATTTTCTCTCCTCTGTCCTCATATCCCCCCTTCACTACATCCTTTCTACCTCCATCTACTCTAACTCTCTATCATTGCTTTGTTTCTTTTCTTGCTGTTCTTCAAACCATCCTCCCTCCTTCGTGTTTTTCCTCGCAGGTTTGCCTCCATCCAGGCTTGTGAGCAACAGCTGCTCCAGTTCCGCGGCCTCTCTGGCTCCCTCCTCAGGTGGCTTCAGACAGCACAAGATCAGCTGCCGTCCAAAGAGGCCAATCTCACCACAGAGGCCCTGCAGAGAAGAGTCCAGCAGCTCAAGGTGTGCATGAACAACGAATTATACATGTAAAAACCTGCATTATCCATTTTTTGGTTGCCCTTTAAGCTCAGTGACTCACTGAACCACACTGTGCCTTCAGGACTTGTTAAACGACTGGGAGTCACAGCAATCAAGGGTTCAGGAGCTGAACAAGACGGGCTCAGAGCTGGAGTCCCTCATTATCGACATCACCGCTCCTCAGACCAAGACTGGTAAGATGGAGGCACTTCCAAACACATTAATACTCCCACTCCCCATCAGTTGAAATTAGTGATTTTCCCCATGAGAGTATTTTGCAAACTATTTAGCAAACATGTATGTGGTGTAGGTGGGAGTAAAAAACAAATCACTAAGAGGTTTCTAAAATAATTTCATCTGAGTGAAAGACGGAGCTGAAAACAAATCATGAGCACAGTGAAGCAGATAAGAAGACAGTCTTTTGCAATTGCACAGAGGTCACAAAGGTTTGAAACTTTGCAATAAAATGCAGCCAAATACAATAAAACCACAAACTAAGACTTTAAGAATTATTATGAAGATAAATCAACATCCGTCTCCAGTGATTTGCTCCAAATATCTATCTATGGGCTCACACACACACAGCAGAAGTGAAAAACAAAGGTTGAAATAAATCTGTTTACAAAGATTTATTTCACATAAAGCAAAATTAGAAACCATCACCTATCATCTGGCAATTTAGTTTTATATTAGCTTTTTATCCGGATATGCACTGACTACACTGAAAACTCAAAAACATTTACTGTTTCCCCAGAGGCTAAGCTGCCACAGATGATGAGATACTCATTTAGAAATAAGCTGATTAGCTGAAGACTGATTTTAGTGTTCATGTTGCTTTTGAATACGACATAAAATTTCTGTGTCATCTAACACGTTGGATATCCTCCACGTCTTTCCCACCTCTGTCATTCGTTCTGCTGAGCTCTGTGTGCTCTGATGTGTTTGTGAGTTGGCAGGACTCTCAGAGCTTGTATCACAATGTTAAACGTGTCTGCATTTTTTAAACATGTCGGTGCATCGCTGGTCCTGTTTTCTGTGTGACCCTGCCTGTGTTCTGTAGTGCCCCTGTCTCAGTCAGGTGTGTGTCTTTCTCCCAGGTGCTCCTCAAATCAATGGCTCAGCAGGTCCCAGCAGTGTCAATGGCATTCACACCTGTAAAGGTGAGCTCTCCCTCAAGCCCTTTTTCTGTCTCCTCTCTCTCTTTATTTATTGCTTCCTGACAACAAGTCTGTAAAATCACTGTAAGCACTGACTGAATTGTGCTTCAGAAACTGCAGTGTTTTCTGTTTTATTATTTCCATTGTCCCATTCTGTCCTGTCATCTGTCAGCTGTCTGTCAGTGCAAAACATCCATCAATGAGAAATTTGTTCACTTAAAAACAGAAAAACATATATCTAGTCTTCTTTCTCTGTGTCCTCAGACCTTACAGAGCTCCAGGTAGCAGCATCTGATGTCAACAGCCGATATGAGGCGCTTGGCGGAGAGTTGAAGGAGCGTCTTGGTCGCCAGCAGGCTTCACTGGAGCTGAGGCAGAAGGCCAGGCAGGGCACTGAGGAGCTCAAGAGCTGGCTGACAGAGAGAGAGCACAGTCTGCAACAGGGACAGACCGCCTCCCCCTCCAAACCCGAGGTGGTCCGCGCCCAGGCTCAGGAGAACAAGGTGAAAAACCAAGTCTGTCAATTGTTCACGTTCTGTGACACTTACGTCAGTTCTCTCATTTAAGCTTTATCACCATTATTGTGTGCCTGTCTTTTTGATGAGATACAGTAGAGTAAAGTGGCTTCTTTAGGTTCTCTCATGGGGATCTTCCTCTTCTCCTTTCAGGCCTTGCTCTCAGAGATGGCTGATCACTCTGGCAAGGTGGAGGAGCTGAAGAGCACACTGAGGAAGTTGATTGCTGACAATCCTGATTCTCCAGAGGCAGACAGCTGGAGACAGCAGCTGCAAGAGATAGGTATGTGCTGGGATGACAAAAACTTCTGAGGATACACAGCAAAATGATGAGACAGTCATTTTACAGAAACTTTTGGATTAGAGTTCTGTCTCAACAAATTCAGATTAAAGGATGGGATGTAACTAGGTGGTAATGAAGCCATGTGTAGGAGACAAGGGCTACTAGACACACTTTACTGATGGGGTCCTACATGTTCTGTAATGCACTCGTAGCACAAAATTTACAGATAAAGAAACCTCTGTAGTGTATTGTGTTGGCATCTAAAGCAGTCATGTGAAGGTAGTAATGTCAGGGATGCAAGTTAGTGATGCAGAAAAGAACACTGACTCAACTGGAAAAGAAAAGCAGGACTCAAAACAAGGAGAAGAAGGAAGCAAGATTAGGCATTTTTACTCTGGTGTGTGTTTTTGGACACGGTTATAAAGAAAGTAGCGCATTGCCTGAGAATTTGTAATGACTATTTTTCTTCGAGATCGTGATGAACTGAGATCAATATTATCCAGGGAGAGTGTGGGAAGTGTTCCTGTCAGAGCTATTTGTTCACTCTCATTCTTGATATTTTTACCAGGGCCTCCAATGAGGTAGAGACAGAAATATTTAAGGTGAAATCCAAGAAGGGGAGCTTTATATTTCGTATTTTATAATGCCTTGTCTGCTGGATGCCCAGAAAATGAGTCAGAGGGTGAGAAAAAGACAGGAGAAGAAGGAGGAGGGACAGAGGGAGAAAAATGTTTCATTGTTTCATCAGTGTTCTTCATATTGAGTGCGATTTAAATCCTTCACAAAGTTAAACGATGCCAACAGTGATATAACTTTGGTTTCTTATTACTCTTGTTTTTACACTGCACTGTAATGGGACATAAATTTTGAATGAACAATTATGCTAAGAATATGCTACAATAAAATATGTGCACGTTTATAACATTTTGCATATGGTGTTCATTGTTCTTCCTTCCTGTCTAATCGTTTTTTTTCCCCCAGACTCCCGCTGGCAGACGGCTAATCAGTCTGCAGCCCAGAGGCAGACAGAGCTGGAGGCGTGTGCTGATAGGCTGGGCAGCTTTGCCTCAGCAGCCAATCAGCTTGGCCCGTGGCTGAGAGAAAAGGAGCTGATGATGAGCGTGCTGGGACCGCTGAGCATCGACCCTAACATGCTCAACACACAGAAACAACAAGTGCAGGTGTGTGTTAGAAAACTGTCAACAGATCACAGAGATATGGCGAAAAGGAACAAATACAACAGTTAACGAACAGCACACATGGACACACACATACACAAACACAATGTGGTAACTGATCCAGCATGCGGAGAAAAACCACAAAGAAAACCACAGAAAAATGAAAAGCACAAATGCATATTAACATTTTTTATGCACCGAATGACCAATAAATAGTTGGATTTAGTTTGTAGATTAAATTCGGTTCTCTCTTAATGGACATTTGAATCCTGTTTGAACATGTAAACAAAGAAAAGAACATATTTGAAGCTTAATTGGTGCAATTAAAATCAGAAAGTCAATTATAAGATATTCATCCAGCTTCAAAAGAGTCAGAATGTGTAATTGTTATTGACTTTTTTCAGTTTTTTCCTCAGGCTTCCCTTTGTTTTTATGACATCACAGTCTTTTGTTAAGGAGATTTTAAATTTTTCATCACAATTTTTGTTCCTAATCACATTACTGAATAATGTGCTCTCATCTCTTTTTATGAAGTTTATGCTGCGTGAGTTTGAGACCAGACAGCCACAGTTTGACCAGCTGACGCAGTCCGCCGAGGGAATCCTCTCCCAGGCTGGTGATTCTGATCAGGTACCCAAGGACCTGGCAGAGGTGCGAGCTGAGCTGGGTTCCATCTCTCAGCAGTGGGAAGACTTAACAAATCGACTAAGTCAGAGGTCAAACCACATCGATCAGGCCCAAGGAACCAGCGAACGATACCAGGTGAGTTTAGTGGAGTCATTCAATGTTATACCGTCACCACCATGATGGCAAGATTCACCAACCTCCTCTTCTTCACAGGCTTTGCTTCGAGAGCTCTCCTCCAGTGTGTCTGCTCTGGGTGAGCGGTTGGATGCTCAGGCCTCGCTGAGTGCCCAGCCTGAGGCGCTGAAACGCCGCCTGCAGGAAACCGGAGAGATCCGCTCAGAGCTGGAGAGACGGCGGACTGAGCTGGCCGAGGCTGAGAGACTCTGCCAGGAGCTGAGCACCATCGTGGCTGAACCCTACCTGAAGGAAGAGCTGAGTAAACGACTGGAGAGCGTCAGCGGACCACTGAAGAGTTTGGAGGAGCGTGCAGGTTTGTGGAGTTGATGTGGCTGATAAAACAACTTTGCCTTTGGTGTTTTAATGTGACACAGTGATCTGTAAGTGTTCTAGGATGTTTATCATGGTTTATTTGCCCAAAATAATTTTCTGTAAAGAGATAATGGTCAAATTGCATAAATTGTTTTGCAAGGTTTGAAAGTTGCCAAGGACTATTTTCTTTCAAACCTAATCCATCTGTAGCTTTAATGGGATAATGTTTTGATTATAAAGAAAATGTGGATACTAACAAATCCACTAAAATAAATACAACAAAAACCCCACAAGTCCTTTTTTTTCCCTTTTTGTTTGAAACAGTTTTTCAGTGTTTATGTTTGTAATCTCCTTTGCTCTGCTTTTCTTTCCTCCAGCTGATGGTCTGTCTCAGCTCCAGACTGCTCTGTCGTCCACTCAGCAGTTCCAGCAGATGTTCGAGGAGTTGCGCTCCTGGCTCGACAAGCAGGGAGATCCCAGAGAATCATCCAGTGACTCTGTGCCTTGTCAGCCAGAGGCCATCCGCTCCCTGCTGGCACAGACAGGTGAACTCCAGCGAGGTATCGCCAGTCAGCGAGGCTCCTATGAGCTGATTCAAGCTGAAGGAGTGTCACTGCTCGCCACGCTGCCTGCAGGTGGAGACGAACGCTCTGCCCTGCAGTCACGCCTGGCCTCTCTGAGGCAGGATTGGGAGGGAATGAACCAGAGAATCTCAGAGAGAGAAAACAGATTGAAGACCATCCTGAACAAAGCAGACACCTACCAGCAGCACAAAGCAGAGCTGACACCCTGGTTAGCAGATTGTGAAAAGAAAGATGAAGAAATCCAGCCCACCCTGGACTCTTCGGCCCTGGATGAGGCTTTGCAAAAGGCACGAGGTCTGTCTTTGGACCTCGAAAGAAGACAACCTCTGCTGGAGGCCTTCAATACAGCAGCAGATCAGCTGCTGGAACAATGCTGCATCGGAGAGGAAGAGGTACGTAGTTTTACTGAAATTAGACTTTGACACTTAGTCAAACGTGTTGTTCGTCGGAATATGTGTAATTTTTTTCGTGTGTGTTAAATGTAATTTTATTATCAGTAATTTAAAAGTTATAACTTGAGAAAATGAGGTAGTTCACTGATGTAATGTAAAAAATATCTGTAGATTCGGGATGAGAAGGCCCAGCTCAACCGCAGAGTGGACAAACTGGGTGAGAGGCTACATAATCGCACCTCCCAGCTGGAGGAGCTGGCCGGCCGTCTGAAGGAGTTTGAAGAAGGCAGACAGGCTGCAGAGAGGAGGCTGGAGGCTGCCAAGCACCAGATTGAAGTTCAGGAGGCTCTTGGACCGCAGGTACTGAAAAACATTCTTGTCCTTATGTCATTTTCATTGATTCTTTCAAAATTATGAAACAAAGTACTGATAATGTGCAAGTTAAAAGTTAGAATTTGACGGTTTGTATTTACTTGTCTTCCATCAGGCATGCAGTGCTAAAAGTCTGGAGCGACTGCGGAGTCAACAGGAGGGTCTAAGGTCCCTGAAGCCTCAGGTGGTCTACCTCAGAGACCTGGCCCAGGGGCTGGTACAGGACTCCCCACAGACACCGGGAGGCAGCACTGAGGGGACACAGAGGCTTCTGGAGCAGGCCAAGGACACAGAACGAGAATATGAGGAAGTAACTGACAAGGTGAGAAGTGTCACAGTTACAAACAAAAAGTGGAAATGTGTTCTCCAGATTTTTCTTTGTGCACAGATTCAAAAGAAGGTGCTGAAAACTCTTTATGGCGTGTATCAGCACACACTATACTTAACTGTCTTTCATAAATTTTCGGGGAGGGGCATCCTCCTTTTGAACCTGACCAGTGACCGCCAATGAAAACTAGAAAGTCTCCAAAATACACTTGACCCATTTTTAAGTAAAGCAGGGCTCTGCACTCAGCAGGTAGCCATTTTAGAACAGCAAAACATGGAGAGGGAGAGAGATAAAGGGGGTTAGAACAGTTATGAATTAATATAATCTCAAAAATGTTGCCATCTGGAATAAAAAGACGCTGTACAACCTGGGAAACTATTAATACAAGGGTCACTGTATGAGAGGGTGTCAGATCCTGTGTGTGCGCTTGTGTGTGTGTGTGTGTTTTGGACGTGTGTGTTTGTGTGTGGGTGCTTAGCAGACAAGTGTCAGTGAGCTGAGAGAGAACAGAACAACTATAGCTGTCAGAAGAGTTTGGCTATTTCAGTTACTGTGGTCATATATGGTCATTGTGGACATTCAACACTTCATCATGGCTTGAAATGTAAACGATGCTTTGAGAATTCAGCACCCACGTTATTGCATCTCTTTTCTGCAATCCAGACTCCAAATATTCCTTTTACGGTTATAGCCGTCACAGGAACTCTCGATGGCAAATAAAGCCGTTGCATTATACTGTTATTCAATAAGATGTCTTTCTTCTCTTTTTAAAATATTGATCTGATGTCATGGTTGCTGGAAAAAGAGCTGCAGTGCTGGAGGAGATGATGCAGATCCACTCTTAGATAATGCCTCTGCTGTCTCTTTCCTGCACCTACACTGACAAAGTCTATTTTTACTTGCTGATGTGTTACATCATTCCAGTTTGGTTACATGTTATCCTGTTCCACTAATTTGTTCAATTTTTGACAAGAAAATATCGCCTAGCGGGCTCCTTTTTAAATAATTTATTTTTGATTTTACTAAGTTATCTTTTCGTACCACAAAAATTCCATCAATGACCTTTATTCATGCTGAACGTCTTGTTATGTCGGCCATTTTGTGACAGGAAATAATCCGTTCCTGCCGTCCTTCCATGCACAATATAAGATTTGATTCCTTGTTTTGTGCTCAAAATCAACTAAATTGATCCTTT
>JAQNCA010000008.1:2377146-2394775 GCA_029783725.1 Acanthurus tractus
GTGTGTGTGGGTGTCGTGGTATGTCAGGAGAGAGAGACAGTGATTAGCTGAGTCACACATCTCTTTGAAATGCCTGACATGCTGCTGAATCACGCTGCGTTTTTTTCATTATGGGGTAGTTATGGTGTCCTCAGTGTTTCTCTTAAAATTTCCCATAAACACAAATCTTTCTCTCTTTCTCTTTCTTTCTCTTTCTCTCTCTCTTCCTCCCACCCTCCCTTCTAGCGTTTTGAACTTGTTGGCCTAGCGGGGATGGAAGTTAGTGGTTGGTGGTCTTGTTTTTTCATTGCTCTTGTGGTTAACATCACTTGGTATTGTAAAAGCATATCTGTACTGCCTCTCTGCTGTTATTGTTGCTTTTACCTCGAGCAACTGATAATTACTGAAGTATAAGATGGTGTTCGAGCACAAAGTCCTCATTAAAAACTCCCCCATTGATAATCTGCCTTTTGAACAGTGCAATTAAACTTAAGTAATTATTTTAAGTGCAATTTGCAGTGGACAAATGTATGAAAATTTGCTTTTAACTAATCAAATTCTGAAATTTGACCAAGATATGACAAATTCTCAATCATGCCACTCCAGAGATAAGATAAGAAACAGAGAAAAGCAGAATTTACTAAAGATTTTTGTTAATCTATTCTCAATTTTTGCTTTATTTATTGAAATCCCTGTGTTTGTTGTTTGACATTCATTTGTCAATAAATAAAAACTAGATGCAGAGATCTCTGCCCTTTAAGACAGCGAGTGGACAAAAACACATCAATGGCTCCAACTCAACAAAGTCAATGTTTACAGACTCACAATATTCACAATGTGAATATGTTTATACTTGGACGCATTCTGAGCGAGGAACGCAGGAGAAAAACCAGGCTTCATATAAATAAACCAATCTAGTTTATTGTTTCTTTCTTGTGATATTTTAACATTAAAACCTAAAGGACTGTAGCTTGTTTCCACATTAAAGAGAAATTCTACTTTACTTTCTAGAACTGTATAGAAGCTGACCTCAGGAATGTGCTTTGCTGGCACCTCTTATTGTGTTTTATTGTGTTACTCCACTGCTCATTTTATGGGCACAGGCAGCTCTTTCAGTCTGACTACTATCATTAAAGAGCACATTTTCTTGCTGTGATGTAACATCCTGTCCACATTAGAAAACTATGTAAGCTCAGGAGAAGAATGCACAAATCCATGTGCACAACCAGCTTAAACTGTTTCCTCCCATCTACGTTTGATAACGATGCTCAGAGAAGGTTGTATATTTTTAAACTGATTGAAATTCACATGATAAGAGCTCTAATCATTTTCATGCATGTAAAAATTTAATAGGATTCCTGCCTGTCCCCGAAAGAGTTATTATTAAGGTGTGTGGGAGGGTCAAAGGAAATGTTCCTCCTGTTTCTTTTTATCCTTGTCTCTGCTTTTTCATTTCTTTTCTCTCTCTCCTTTTCTCAATCTTTATACATGCTTTAATTTGAACATTTGGCAAAACATCTGAAATATTCTTGCATCTCTTTTAACCCACTATCTTGTCTTTGTCTGCTCGTTTTTTCTCTTCATCCCTCTTTCTGGTCTCTTAAAGGGAACAAGCCACGTAAATGTGCTTAAAGCAAACAGACAGAGGAGATTAAGAGTTGTTGAGAGAAGGAGAGAGGGATGAGAGGAGCGAGAGAGAGACTTAGCAAGAGATGTGAAAAGCTTTATAAGCTACACTTGAAAAAGAGATCAGGACAAAGGGTGTAAAGCTGTTGCATGTGCTTTGTCTGATGTGCAGTTAAATGAATCACGTCAGTGAGCAGGTTTGCAGGTGCAGCAACACTGCAAACGACTGGGAGTGATCTGCGTGAAGAAATATTTCAGTCAGCAAGTTGTCATGATGCAGAGACAACTGAAATATAATTTTTCCTGATATTTAAAATGCACTTCATTTAGAAAAAATCGATGTCAAGCAAAAGGAACTCATTAAGAACCAGCTTGTTTTCTGTTTGATCCTTGCTTTAAATTAAGAGAATTTAAACAAAAGTACCATGACATCTATGAACAATATTTTTAGCTTTTAATTTGATGTATCAAAGCAATTCAGAGAAATTTGAACAGATAAAGAGGAGTAGCAGGAGAAAAAAAGATAGCAAGAAAAGCATAACAAAGAGAGAGTTAATGTTTACAAAAAGGGAACCATTTGTTTTACAGAAAATTACTGGGATGCATCTGTTGAGAGTAACAAGAATGGATTACAGATGTTAAGTTTGATATCAGTATTGTAAATTCATCTCACAATGTTATTTTATGTTTCTGCATTGAAAAAAATGTTGTTTTGCAGAAGCACTTCTCATTTTTGCAGCAGTTTGTGTTTGTTAAACCGTTTTTTTTTTATGTATTTAAAAAATCAACTCAGAGACTGCAAATAAAAGAGCTAAGCCACCTAAGGCATCAGTAAGCTCAGATAAAATCAGTCTAAATGTTGGTGCTAATCATGTTATTCATGCACTGATTAAGATTTTCCTCCTTTAAAGCTGTGAACTGTGAGCTGAGGTGCAGACAGACTGGTGGCAGACGAGGTGTGGAAGTAATGGTAGGGGCATAATGTGTAATAGCTACTGTCTGTGGGGTTTTTAGAGCATGGAGAAATAGTCTGTCCCTCTCTCTGGGGGCAGAGGGGTATTTATGGGAAGGCAACAAAGGAGAAAGAGCACAGTGGATATTATTTAGGATAGAGAAACGAATAAAAAAGCAAGAATCTAAACTGAAGAAATGACAGCAGATCATCACTGAGAGTCGAATCCTCAGGGAGGCTCACAGATGCAGAGAGAGAGATAAGGAAAATGGGATGATGGGATACAGTGAGAGGGTTTTTCCACGTATTGCTTTTGTCCTCAATCTGACGCTTTTTTATCTTTCTGTAGCTGCGGTATAGACTGCCTCTATCCTGCTCTAATAGTCTGAAGAGGGGAAAAAGGGTTGAGAAAATCTCTTTTGTCCACTCTTTGAATCAAACCCCCTGTCCTGCTTTGTCTCTACCTTCCCTCCCTCTTCATGTCCCTCTCTGTTTCTCTGTAACTGATCCAGCGCGCCTCATTTCAAACCTAAACATGTCTGTCTGGCTCCAAAACAGACCAGGCCACCCCTCTCCTCAGCCTCCATCCCCTCCCCCACCAGACCCCATTTCCAATCCAGAGGGATGATGTCATGCCGATGCTTAGAAAAACGACAGGGCTCAGGACGTGGGGTGTGTTTGTGTGTTAGTGTGTGTGTGTTTTTGTGTGTATGTGGATGTGTGGGCGTGTGGATGGGTGTGTGTGTGTATGTGTGGAGGGCAGCCATGGGATAAGGGGTCATGGGAGTGGTAGGTGATGTAGTCTGATCGTTTTTTAAACTTTCCAACCATGATCTCACAGAGAATTACTGGGTCAATAACAGAGAGAGACAGTAAAAAAAACAAAAACCTTCCCTTGCGTGCTTCCTCTCTTTTAGTAATCCTGTCAATAGTTATCACTAGCTCAAAATACACTACGCAGACATATAAAAAACTTTGGAGTATAAATACTCAGTGTTTTTTTTCGACTGACTGAAATATTTTTCTAGCACCACTTGGTTTTAAATGTCTGTTTAGGTTCTGGTTATTGTTTATGTCTGTCTGTGTGGTTGTTTGATTACATTTCAATCAGACGAGCTTTAGATTTTTTTATGTATTGGATAACTTTTGCACAGTAACATTTGAGTACTTTTGTGTCTCTCATTTAGTCAGAGAAATTGTTTTGAAGAAAAAAATACTTCAGAAATCTGCCAAAAAGAAGTATTGCTTTCTTTAGTATTGTTACCAAAACTTGAGATGAATTTTGTATAAAGACTAAATCCAAACAATACCCATCTTTTAAAACAACTGGTAAACATAAATTGATTGATAAGTGTCTAAAATCCCTAATTCTTTATGAGTAAAACTCAGAAAACTGAGTGTTTGTTCGAACAGATGTAGTGAATGGGAGAATGAGGGAGAGAAGGTTTGTGTGAGAACAGGATTAGAAAGTGTCCGTTGGTCCCTCTGTTTCCCAGTCAGAGTATTGCTATTTATCATGTACATGTTTATACATGGCCATCCTGTCTGCACATACTGTAAGTGCTACTGTGGAATCCCTGTTTGTATTTCGGGTTGCTCTGAGGGCTGATGAGAGGTGTGTGTGTGCACGCACTGTCCATCAGTGGATGCTTCTCATTCCAGTCTTTTTCGGGGTGCAATCTGGAATCTCAGCTGTCTCCTCACCCCACCCTCACACACAAATACATGCACACACACACATTAGGGTGTGGCATCAGCATCCTTCTGCATGACCCTGGCTCCCTCCGTCCCTTAGCAGCTGACATAGTCTCTGGGTGGGATGAGAACACACACACACATACACACACACACTGGTACTTCAGCAGAGGGGTCTTATGAGGCTTTAAACTTGTAGCTGCAGATGGACATTCCTGGGAAGGGCTGGTTAGTCTGGGTGACAGCAGAACAGGAGGCGAATGTGTATCTTTGAATGTCTTTGTGCACACGTGTTTGTGAAAATCCCTGTCCTAAATCATGACTGCGCGCCTCCTGTGTCTTCACCCCCTCATCCCCTCCTCCATCACACCTTTCACCTCCTACTCCCTCTTATTTTATCCTCCTATAGGCTCTCTTTTAGTCTCTCCATCTCATCTTCCTGCAGTGTTTCTCCTTGGAGGATCTGTAAGGCTGTGACTCACTGTCCTTCCCCGCACCAACTGCGTCAGCAACAATTTAATGATGGGAGTAGAAGTCAAGCCAAACTGGGCCAGCAGCTCACTGGTTGTCTTTGGGCCCATGCAGTGAAGCTGTAATGTGTCCTAATTTTCATCTGTAAAGATGCTTACACATCTAAATTTTAGATTTTAGCAATTAGCAGTTACTTTGTCACTCATAAAACACAATTTTTTTCCCTCCTGGCCTGATCGAAAGGTGAACTGTACCCATCATATGTTCTGGAATGCTCATAATGTGGCTGAGTCAGCCTCAGAAACCTTTCTGTGCAGGTCTGTAAATCATAAATGATGAAAGACCTCTGCAATTCCAGTAAAACTGCATCTCCACTATTAAATAAGTTACTGCAAAAGAAAAATAAGAGTTTTTACCTGTTATAAAAAATGTCTTTATTCAGAAAATCATCAGTGTTGGAACTTAAAGTGTCGCTTTATGTGCATTAATGTGTAATAATACACTTGATAAGTAGTGAAAGCAACAAAGCGGCCCTTAAATAATTTCCATGTCTCTTCTAATTTGTGCAGTTAAAATCTGATTTCTATAATGTATGTAAATCCTCAAAACCACATGATCAAACTGATAACTAGACAAAATACAGTATGATCAAAGTATGATAGACGCACAGTGAATTGCATGTTAGTTCACAGTGCCGCCCCCACAGTTACATGCTAACCTGTTAGCAATTATGTTTGCTAGCTGAATTTAAACTCAAAGTGCAGTCAGAGGAGTTCAGTGTGTCAGAACCCAGTAACCCTCCCATGACTCTCCAGCTAATCCAAGTCATGCGTCATCTGGACGACGGCGCTGTTTACTGGCTCTCTGAATTTTCCTTGACTTCTTTCCGTCTTTCAGTTCTCTTTCTGTCAGCTTGTTCATGTCTGTTTGCGTGTTTGATTGTGTTTCTCTGTGTGTGACTGCATGACTCTTATATCTGTCTGTGTGTGATTTAAAGCCTCTCTAAGGGGCTGATTGGATCACACTAACATAATTTCTATAATCATATAACCTGATTCGTCCAGCAAAACCTTCCTGTAACCTACTGGCACACACGCACAGACACACACACACGTCTCTCACCTCTCTGGCTGTACTGTGTGAGCGTCTGATCCAAAAAGTGACTGATACTTATGGCTTTTGTTGTATGATCTGTGGGATGTGTGTGTTTGTGTGTGTGTTTGTGTCTCTGTGTGTAGCGTCGTAGCCCTTTCATTCTCAGGTCCTGTATTGTTTCAGCTGTTGTGAATTAGAAAGGCATGCCGTGGCTCGGCCTTGCCTTCTCACTCTCCGTTTTTTTCCTCTTTCCGTCTCATAGCTCAGTGAAATGTGATTCACTCTCCTGAGATGAGTTGGGACAAATATTTAAAAGATATGTTCAAAGAGACTTTTAGAATACTAAGAAAAATACATGTATTATGTTAACCCCAAGCAAATCAACACATAGTTTTAATAAGGAGAGTAATTTCAAAGAAAGACTTTAAATTCACCTAATATTATAAATATCATCATAAATGTCGTACTAGTGAAATGCCTGAGAGCAAGAAGACTGAAAGAGAATGAGACAAACTAATGCTGAGAGTCATATTTAGTTTAGTAGAACAAATTTTAGCACATTTGTTGCATATCACATTTTTTAAAAAAAACAACTTGACTATGTTCTTTAAGCAGTAAGTAGTAAACATCTGATTAAATCTGCTGTAAAAGGAAACTCTAACGAGACAAATGACACATATGATGTATGTTTTTCTCATTATTTCGGCCTATTTAACCTCAACATTTTCAGGTTTTTTTTTTAAGCTCATGATGTCTGCCTCTACCGTTCTATACAGTAAATACATAATAAATAAAATATTTAGACAAACTGAAGGACACTGTAGAGGTGTAAGAATCAGTCATTAAGGAGAACCAGGTGGGCGAGTGGATGTGTGGGAGGTGGAGGAGGCTCAAAGGAAGAGAGAAGAGGCTGGTGTGTGTGTTTGTGTGTGTGCATGCATGAGAGAAAGAGAGAGAGAAAAAAAAGAGAGTTGACCTCCAGCATTGACCTCTCAGCAGGCAGCCTCACAGGTGTTGTTTGGTGTGTGTGGGAGAGAGAAAAAAAAGGGAAGGTAACTGAAAGAGAGAAAGAAAGACAGAGAGAAAGGAGGGGAAAACCTATTTTTATCTCACTTAAACTCCCCAAATGGTGTAAACCACCGCAGAGAATTGACCTCCAATGTGTTTATAATGTGGAAAGTCCTTCCTGCATTAATCTTACATGGACATTAAACTCCATCTGTACCAGACTGCCAGCTGAAAACACTCCGCCTCACACAGTCTGGGGAAAGTGTGAAGTTTTTATTTGCCTAGAAGAATGTGTGTGTGTCTGTATTTGTGTGTGTGTGTGTGTGTGTGTGTGTGTGTGTGTGTGTGTGCTTATGCAGACTAACTTACTGTTAAATTGAAAAGCTCACAATTAATTGCCCATCTGCACACACTCAGCAAATCTGCCACAAAATCTGCAAAGTCTGAAACTACCATTTTGACCAGCAGTGGGGTGTGTACATGATTGACAGCCATGTTTATTGAACTTATTGAGCACGGCGGTGCCTTGTATGCTCAGAGGTGTGTGTATGTGTGCATCAGTGTCTTTGTGTGACTTTGGAAGTGTGTGTTCACTGGGTCCAGGTCTCTTTGTTTCTGTCTCTCTGCCTGGGGAAGGTTGAGAACAATAAATGCTTTCACACACACACAGGCAGGTGAAATGCTCTGCTGGTTAATATAAAACTACCCCAGAGAGTTTGAGAGGAGGAGGGTGGGTTAGAGGAGTAAAAGCACAGAGAGAAACTAAAATGGCAGCGACATTTTTCCTGCTGCCAGGTTACCATAGAGGGAGGTGTGGAGTGGGACGGATGTAGAGAGATTAAGAAACCAGACGTTTAGGAAGAAAATGACATTAAATGACAGTGTTTTATAGAGATGGATTATGGATTTACTCTGGCTTGGGAGGGAGGGAGGAATGAAAGGAGTGAGACAGAGAAAAGTATATTTTCCTGTCGACAGGTGTTCCCCTATGAGCAAATAAACGACCCAGAAAAGTCAATAATACACACTTTACACCCAACACCTGTGTTTGTGTTTATGTCACTTAGCTGCACTAAGTGCTTTCAAGCCTCTAGACACAGACAATGGTGGTGTGAGATTTTAACTTGGGCAAAATAACAACAGCATTACGCTTGAATAAGAGGCCATTTAGTAAAACCTGTGACCCAAAGTGCATGGCAGTAAAGTTTTGCTCCACATTATGACCCCGAGGGAAAATTAAACCTCTAATCCTCTCGTCCCCTCACTCCTCTCTCAACACCCACCCTCCTCCTCTTTCCGTCAGTGCTGTGACTCTTTAACCAGCCGTAACAACTAAGGAATGAATGGAAATCATAGGAGAGGAGGGGAGCACGGGTAGATCCACAGAGGAGTCAAGTTTAATCTTAAACAGATCATGAAGGATAATAGGTGGAGACTCAGAGGGAGGGGGTAGAGTAAATAGTATCGTTTGAATGAGTAGATCAAATGAGTTTAATCTGTTCATAAGCCTCTTTTTGCCCTTTATGCCTCCTTTACTCCTTTATATACATACATTTCTTAACCCGGTGCCTGTCCTGCCATCGCCCTTAGTAGCTCTCCCACATCTGTGAATGCTTGAGTTTGAATCATGTTGTGGTCCGTGTAGAGGGGGGATTGGGCGGTTGGCCTTGGGTCACGCGAGAGTTTGTGAGTTCTGCGTGTGTGCGTGGGTGTGTGCAGCACACCAGTGATAAACCCCTTTTGTTTCTATGAAGACGTTTGCCTTGGACGCGGCAATGACAGCTGCAGCGCAACTGACAGAGGAGGGGGGGGAGGTGGGCTGAGGAGAGGGGGGTGGCGGGGCAGGCAGTTAAAAAGAAAGAGTGGAGTATTTAGCATATTTGACATGCAGACCACGAGCTGCTCTGTGCAACAGTTGAGAAAGAGGGAGCTCGTCTAGCGAGTATTTGGAAAACTATCTCAAGACAAAGGAGTGAAACAGACAGAAAGCAGGCGTGCTTCGGTTCAGACCAGCCGAGCTCTGCCAGACTCCTTTAAATAAACAGATTTACTGCTAAAGGAGGGCAGAGGAGCAAACAGGAAGAAGAGTAAGCAGGAGGATGAACGTCACTACTGACTCGGAGAAGCCCAAAACTTTAGATAACAAGAAAATAACAATGTAGCTTAAAGGTCTCTGCTCTGCTCTGCTCTCAGGCTACAGGTTGCTGTTTGCTTGTATCCCCCTTCTGACTAACTGGGTGGCTGTTCAGAGGTTTTGTGTGGAGTACTGAAGAAACAGACAGCACCCCCACCTCTTCTGTTTTTTTGTGCATGGCCCCTTTTCCTTCAGGCCCCTTGGTCTCTGATGAACACACATACACACACACACACACACACACACACACACACCAGCCGTATTGAGTTTCAGTGAAGGCACAGACGGGAATGCACAAGTGGAGCCTGTGAATATCACAGACTTTTGTGTGTGTGTGTGTGTGTGTGTGTGTGTGTGTGTGTCTATATATCTTTTCCATATTTATTTTTTACACCGGCAGCTCTTTTTGCTACTATCAGCTCTACTTCAGCACAAAGAATTCTGGCTCAACCGAAAACCTGTGGAAACTCTGACAAAGGAGGAAATTATTGAGTGAATAAGAATGGACTGGACTCACTTCCTCGTCTGCCTACAGCCTGGACAATTGCTTTGAGAGGAAAAAAAAAAGACAGCTCATTACCGATAAGCCTCTTTCTCTCCCGTCGGCTAACAGTCCCGCCCCCTCTCTTTCTACCTCTATCTCCCCCTTCTTTCTGCTTTCTTTATTTTTCTTTAACTCTGTATCATTTCACTCGAAGGGCTGTGTTTTTGTGCTCTAAAGGGGGCAGTTTGCCCCAGAGAATTACGAGTGGATTACAAAGCAGTGATGAATGTAGCCATGAATGTAGCCATCTCACATCACCAGCTCTCCTCTTTCTTTCTCTTACTGCACCAAATCTGGCAACAGTGGCAGGGCGAGTAAATGAGATACTGCATTATTTGCTGACTGCTTTCCTGGGAGAAATCATCAGGGTTAAATTACATTACATTAAGGCTTTTTAATTCTTTCTATCTTTTGCCTTTTTTGGGAAAATATTTGTTTTTAATTCCTTTGAAATTGGTTTTAGTAGCACAATGTTGCCTGCTGCTTAAAGTGGGATAATCAGCTGCATCCCGGCATTCAGCTGATAGTTTTTTTGTAACAAGCAAAATCCTCCTCTGTGCAGCTCTCTTTCTCTCTGGCTCCACGCCCCCTCTCTAGTACCCTGCCTCCCTCTCTATCGCTACTTAACTCTCCTACGCCACTCTGTCTTTCTCTCCCTCACTCTCTCTCCCTGTGTTTTTCTCTTTTTTTTCGGGAGAGAGGAAACCAGCATGATTGGAGCACTTCCTGTGTTTTAATACCAATGCAGGAAACAGAACAAACGGAGCTGAATTCAAATACAAACAGCAAGAGAGCAGAGAGGGAGGGAGGTATGGTGAGAGAGAGAGAGAGAGAGAGAGAGAGAGAGAGAGCAAGAGAGAGAGAGAGAGAGGGACATGTGAGTGAGTGACTGAGTGAGTAAAAGGGAGAGGAGGCGAGGGGGGAGAAGCAAGAGAGCGAGAGTGAGAGGAAAAGAGGGAGATTTTTTTAGCAGCTGCAAACCATTTCAGCTGTGTAGTGGCCTGAGAACAGAGACTGGGAGTGAAAGAAAGAGAGAGCAAAGCTTGGGAGCCCACACGTCTCAAAGAGAGAAAGAAAGACAGAAAGGAAAAAGAGAGAAGAGGAACTGGGATTGCGTGGCACTTTGTTTCATTCTCAGTACGGAGGCAGAAGCAGGAGAAAGGATACGGCAAAGAAAACAGCGAAAGGGAAGGGAGTGTGTCCTGGGATTGTCTGCTGGTGAAGAGGGGGAAGACGCTGCCTGCAAAGCAAAGCTTGGACTGTAGCTGGGAGGGCTGTCTGGGTCTTTGCCCTCTGGATACAGTCCCGCGACTCACTGCTCTGCCCTGCTCGCCTGCCTGCCTGCTTGCCTGGCTGGTCCAGGATCCAGCCTTCAGCCCCCCTCTTTTCTGTCTACCCCCAGATGCCCCCTTTCACTTCAGCCTCACCCCGTTCAGGATCCTTCCTGCCTTCGATCCTCTGTATCATCTCTCCCCTGGAGCTGTGGATGATCTAAGGATAAAAGAAAAGAATTCAAACACTGACAGGCATTTCTTCATGAAAAAGCAGACTGCTTTTCTCTTTGTTCTGGAGTTAGCATTATGTTCAAATCGTGGATGATGGGGTGGATTATCTTTCACAAATGATGACTGTTATGACTGCAATGAGATGTCTTAGGCAAAATTAGGGTTTGTACTCCAGGCACAAAGCCCTGATTCCTTGTGATGGAAACAGAGGAGAGAAAAAGAAAAGCTGTGGACTGTTTGAACACTCACCGGACCACAAACTGGCCGTGACTTGGTAAAGGGAATTATATTTTCATGTTTTTTTCAAGTGCAGATGTCTTGCCTTAAAAAGCTCTGAGTGATAGACATTGTCTATATTATGTGTCTTTCATGAACTGGGTTTCGTACTCTCAACAATTCTTCCTGCAAGGAACATTTTTTTAACAAAAGACACTAAAAGTGAAACAAATCCATGGAGTATTTTTTTTGCTAGTCATTGCACCCCACGCAGCCTTTCTTTTATATAACAGAGAGTGGGTTTTCTCACCTTAAAAGGAGACTTTTACACTTCCCTGCCTGCTGCTCACTGAGACTGTTCAAGTTGCCCAAGCCCTCTCTGCTTTTTCCTGTTGTGCTACAGAGAAAAGAGGAGACCGGAGAGGAAGGAGGCAGGAGCTCAGTAAGACTGAGAAGGGGTAAAGGAATGGGTTGCTGTACATGAGTATGGAGGAGAGAGTTGAAATCTGCGTTTCTGAGAGCAGGACAAAGGGGTGTTATCTGCATGGTCCTCGCCTCACTTTGGACTTTGTACTTGTCAGACAGGGAGATGATGACTGTTTCTTTTCCTTTCTCCCTCTGCTCATCCCTCCACCTCTCCCTCATTCCTAACAGTCTTTCAAATAAACAAGGCTAGTGATTAATATGGTGCCAAGGGGGAGGGCTGTCTCTCTCACTCCCTCACTGATGCCACACAGCATCTCAGAAAGACCAAGGAAATGCACGAGTGTTGAAGTGACATAAGCAAGAACACAACACATGCCAGTGTAATGATACTGTGGACGATAAAATTTGGAATATTTTTGAGAATGTGAAACCTGAAGGATTTGTTGAACGCAGCCAAAAGGACTGTGGGATTTGGGGATTTTTGGACTGGGGACAATTGAAGGTAAAAGAACTCATTTTGCACAAAGTTCTTTTCCGTGTGCTGATTTTTTTTTTACCTTATTTGACACGCCTGCACCTTAAACAATAGGGTTTCTGTGGCTGTCCAGCAGAAGTGAAAAGGACAGAATGGGGAAGCCCCTGAGCCGCCCGGACTGCCTGAGGCAGAACCCTCGCTGCCTTGGAAAAGGTGATGAAGATGAGGCATACATAGAGGACTGCTATGTTCCCCAGCGATCAATATATGATACTATGCGCATTAATGAGCAGATTGACCAAGGGACCAAACTGTGTCAACCTTCCAGGAGCACTCTAGGCTCTGGTGGGGAGGTGAGAGGAGAGGGAAGTACACTATCCAGCAATGGCACCATTGGAGCAGATTTAGGTGGTGTTTTTGTCTCCAGGAATACAGACAATGCTGGTGGGGTGAAGAAACTAGATGAAAGAGTGATCTTTGATGCCTTAAAGCTAACTGGTGATCCTCAGATTATGTCACCACCAGTTGGCATTGTAGGTTCAGGTTTGGCCATTGCCCCATCCTCATCTGGCTCTGGTGGAGTAGCTGCAGTGGCCAAGAGGCGGCATCAAGGTGGGGATAAAAGGGACAATCCAAACCGTCGCTCATGGAAAGCCTTTATGCCTCCAAGTTATCCAGAGTTTGCTGAGAGGCTTGAGTTTTCGTCTGTTGAAGGAGCAGAAAAGCGTACTTCTGGGGCAGGGATTCCTCTCTCTCCACTGCAGCCCGCTTCTTCTCACCTCCCCCCATCCACCCCTACCTCATCAACCCCTTCCTTACCCCCTTACACACCTTCCCCTTTATCGTCTGCCCCTCACACTCCTCCTGTCTCCTCCTCACCATCTCTGACACCCACAGTTAGCCCTCTGCCTCCTCTCCAGCAGCATCCTCTCAGCAGACAAAAGCAGGTTCATCCTTTGCTACAGAAGCAACACAAACAAACTCATGGCATGCCGTCACCCTCCAAAGAACAGTTAACTGCGTCGGGCCAGACTCAGGTACCCCAGGCTTCTGGAAATACACCACAGCATAGCCCCAGTATATCGAGACTGGTAGAGAAAAAAAGGGAGGGGCACAGACGGACTACTAGCTCCTCTAAAGATGGAATTAGGCAGATCCCAGAGGTGCCTGTTGAGTCCGTTAAGACCTCCGATTCTGAGAGGGATTCTCCTCTTTTGGACCAGGATCAAGGAGATAGCACTCCTCTCATCCCACCAAAACCAGTCTTCTGCCCCCCTACCAAGGCTCGCACCTGGCCCCGCAGTATAACAACAGGGAAAAGGACTCAGGTTGGGCTGAGACACAATTTCCCTGTACTTCCCCCTTTGCCTCCCCTATTAGGTGAGGATAGCAATACGGATGAAGAGTCACTTTATCTACTAGACCCCCCATCTCCATTCCTGAAGGAGGAGGAGGGGATAGTATATGGAGGTCTGCCTCTTTCTCCCTGTATTAGTCAAGAGGGAGGTGATGAGGGGCTACTGGGTTGGTGTGCTCAGAGCAGTGAACTCAGAGAACGCACAGCCTCTGAGCTCAAATTCGAGGAGGATGAACGCAGGATACTTGAGGAGCTTGAAGAACAAGAGCAGGAAGAGTGCAGGAAAATGACTGAGGAGGAGGAGGAGGAGGAGGAGGAGGAGGAGGAGGAGGAGGAGGAGGCATGGAAAAAAGAAAAGGATAAAGCAGAAGAGGAGAGAGCTGAGAGAGAGGAGAGAGAGTGGGAGGTAGTTCTTAAATTAGAGAACAGGGAAATAATTGAACAATCTTGGGATAGGGAAACACTGGAATCAGAGCAATGGGGATTAACAGGCTCTTCTGGACCTTGGCCTGTTTTGACTCCCCCCACAGGGTTTGGAGGTCCAGGGCTGCCCAGTGTCTCACCCTGTCCCAGCTTAGGGGCTGAGTCAGATGACCTCTTCCTGGAGCTGGAGAGACAGTGTCAAGAAGATGAAGGAGAGGAGGGAGTGGAGATGAGTGTAGACCCTGACCCCTTTGATCCCTATGCACTTCCTTGCTTAGAAGAGGAGGAAGAAGAGAGAGAAGAGGAAACAAAGACTGCCTGGGTAGACTTTGAAGGAACTCTTCCTATAAATGCAGTTAACTCTGTTGAGCCTGATAGTGTTGCACCAGATTTAGAGACATTTACAGAAGACTCAAATTTAAATCCCTTTGGGCACATACAACAGATTACAAACTTTGATTTAGTTCAAGCACAAGACTGTGAAAAGGAACATGGTTTCATTGATGAAGAATGTGATGTTGACTACACTAAAGATAAGGCAGAGGTAGAAGAAGAGGAGATTAGTTGCCCAACAGACTCTGCTTTTGGTCAACAACTGGAGTCAGACTCCAGTGGGATCCACATGTCCCAGCCAGGCAGAACTGATATAAGTGACATTACTCAGGCAGAGTGTAAACAGGTAACACATGCACAGACTGAAACAGACCCAGACAGCGGGGCATCATCAGATCGTGATGGAGAAAATTGTGAAGAAGTAGCCTCCTCTCTATCTCAAAGCCCTCTGAACCCTTATGCTGAAGAGGCAGAGCAAGTGGAGGAGGAGACTGAACAGGGTGAGGGAGAACTGAAAGAGGAAGAGGAGTTAGGAACAGAGTGGGATGTGTATGACCAATCTGAGCCAAGTTTGGACAGTAGTGAGGGAGTTCTCATGGATCACTCCCCTGAGCTTTTGCACACGATTGAAAAAGGAATAGACAATGAATGTGCACAAGATGTTGATGTTCAGACTTCCTGTCAGGAAGATTCAGTCCCCTTAGAAATTAGCAAACCTTGCGTGGCAATAACTTGTGACACAGAAGAGACATGCTTTTCTTCAGAGACTTTTAATGTTCCCATAGATGTGTTCCCAGAACTGAACATGCCTGGACAAAGTCCAAATCTGGAAACTACCACAGATGTGACAGCTAGCACCCCAAAATCAGACTCTGTTCCTCTACTACAGCTTCAGCATACAGACTCGACACCCCCTTCCTCCTTACCTCAGTCCCCGTCTAAATCAGATTCTTGTGGTGCTGGATTGGATACTAAAGACTCCGAGGGCTTTGTGATGTCAGATAGTTTTGTTTATCTAGCTGTGTCTGCACCTCCACAGTACGCCAATGACTGCCCCCCATCTCCACTTGGGGAATCCATTCCCCCAAGTCCTCTCCCTAAGGACGAGGAAGGACCTTTTCTTTCCCCTGATAGCTTTGTTTACATGGCAGCACCTGAACGGCCCCAGCTTGGCCCCTCAGATGTCTGCTCAGCCTGTGAAGACACTCAGGAGCTGGACTTGGACTCTTACTCTGAAGGGACCCAGTCTGGAATGGATGGGGTAGAGTTTGTCCTTGGATCTATGACAGGGGACAGTGACTGGGAGTCAGATGGTTCTGCTCTGGATTTTCCTCCACTCACATCCACAGACCAGGCCTGGGACCAACTTGAGCCAGGCCTTCTACAAAGCCTATTTGCACAGACAGAGACATACCAGGCGCTGGCTTGTAGGCCTCAGGAAGCGAGGTCCACAGCAGGGGTCACAGCTTGTTCCACAGATGCCATCTTTGAATCAGAAAAGAGCTCTGAACCAGAGAATGACTCAACAACTTTATTACCAACTTCCAGCAATGACATAGAGGCTGAGGTATGCTTTCAGTAAAATTTTTGACCTTTGAATCTATCGTTGAATTCTATCAGAGATACTAAAAAAGACCTTAATATCAGTACTGTGGATTTATGTACTTAGACCATTTGCAGTTGCTTTATTAAGGTGAAACAGTTGAGTGTCCTCAATAGTCATACAGTGTCATGGGAAAAGAAAATACTGATAAAGCTTGCATTTGAGAGGAAGTTTACATAGCTTTTTTATGTATGGATTTTATCAGAAGCACTAATCCAGGGTGATATGCAACAGAAAACAAATACTAGACAAATGCAGTGTCTGTACATAAAGGTCCTGATTTAATTGATTATTTATTTAGCCTCATACGAAAGGGTGATTGAATGAGTTGTAAAAGCTGAGCAAAAAACAGTTTCTAGCTGTGAATGCATGCCATGTGAAAACACAGAGACATAGCGTGGAAAAAGAATTGGGTCAGGTAGCTGAGCGTTGAGTATAACTGATGTGAGCATAGCATGGAAAATGTATGTCGGGGGGTGAAGTTATGTAGACGCCATAATTAGCTAGTTGTGTCTGAGTAGTAGGGCTTTAAGAGATTGCAATACGATGCTCAGAAGGGGGTTTACTACTTATGGGAAACTACCCATAGAGTTTCTGTGTGTGTGTGTATGGTGTGGGTTTAGGTGGAGGTCATTGCTAATCTACAGTGCATGCACATAACTGAGATTGATCACATGTTTATTTGTGTGAAGCTGAAAGAGCAGTGTGTGTCTGAAGCCTACTTATAATGCTGATCTCAAGTGCAGAGTTTACAGCGTTTATCTCAAGGGTACACTATTACAGTGTTTACGCTTTCTTTATATAAAGTACAGATTGCAGTGTTTCCATACAAAGTCATGGGTGCTGGTCGTGTCCCAGCTGTTTGAAGTGAGGCCACACGAGCCAAAGTTTTCCCTCTTGTTTAGAAAATTGTGAGAAAGGTCAGTGTTTGAGGGGGCAGTGAGTTTGTAAATGGAGCAAGACTCCTGGATGACTTTCACATTTTGGGTTGGTTTGGTTCTGAGAATGTAATCTCTGTCACAGGGTGCACTGTTGCTGCTGTGTACAGACAGAGGTCTGAAATGGATATTCTATAAATGCTGCAAGATTAGCTTGGCATGAAACTGACACAGAGGGCTGTCAAAGTGACTGTGTGTCAGACCAGTCTCCCTGCATTCATCTGCATTCAGTCTTTGATTTGTTTTGTTTGCGTAGTGTCACTTCTCCCCCATCTACCTCTGTGTCTGTTTGACTGCGTGGTCTGCATATAAAGGTGTGTGTACACGCAGTGTATCGCAGTGTGTGTGTGTTTGACAGGCTGTCGTGCTTTCTAGGAGCTCTGATATGACTCAGTGTTTGGCCCAGATTTGCTTGATTTAAATCCTGTTTTTGTTGGGAATGGACACAAAATTTAAGTAGTTTTCATAGTCTACCTATTATGATGCTAGTTTGCAATAAGTTTACTGTTTTGCATATAACACATATGAATAATCATTGTGTGATCCTGGAAATACCATCCATCCATAATTTACAACCAAAATCCACACATTGATTTTCTATTGATGGCTGCCTCATCACCAAATGAAACTCTTACCTATTTATACCATGAGATAAACACCCTGACACCATTGCAAACCTGAGTAGAGATGTAATTCTGGGCAGAGAACCACAATTATTCCTAATCACTGCACATCATAAACAAACAGTGTTTGATTTAGTTTGCCACTGATGCACCTGAACCCCATGCAGATGTTAAAAGGTCTGGTTCTCTTTTATAACATTATAGTTTCCATCAGGCTGAAGTTGCC
>JAQNCA010000008.1:2405131-2417951 GCA_029783725.1 Acanthurus tractus
ATTGACAGAAAAATTTGTATCGAGTAGATATGGTGCTCTCATACACCATTTTTTTCTATATTGCAAGCTGAATAAATGTGAATGTAATACATCAGCACGCCAATGCAACCTACCCAGGTTGTAAAGCTTATAAAGTACAGTTTCTGTTTTTACAGGCGTCGGTTGGAGTTATTGGTCATCCAGGCTGAAGTTTGTGGTGCTGTCCCATGTGGAGCTCAATTAAATACCCATTCATTTTATTCTTTACTTAATAACAAGAAAGAAATAAACACTTAAGACATATTTGCCTGTATTTCCACTGAACAAAAAACTGGAAAAAGTCACTCACGGTCCAACGTAATTGCTGTAAGAAGTACCCTCTGAAGGGGCTTTGTATCAGTAACTTTATGCTTTTCTCTTCTAGCTGCTTCAGAGGCTGCTGGATGACCGCAGGCCGACGGTGGAGATGATCCGAGCTGAAGGAGAAAGGATCGCAGCCACGGCCGACACTCCGGACCGAGAGAAGATTCAAACCCAGCTCCAGAGCCTGGCAGAGAGATGGACTGACCTGCTCGACAAAGCTGATGCCAGGTACGTCTCCTCTGCGGTACAGGAGTGGACCTCAGGGTGGGGGGTCTGGTAATGAGCTCTGGTGGGTCAGCCAACCGTCCGCCCTGCTGATAATCTCTGAGTTCCCCATAGAGTCAGAGAAGAAAAGGGAATTACTCTGACAGACTAATGATGGTAATAAATACTGAAGTGTCATATTACTCTCTAATGCTTCTCATCTTGGCACTAGTGGATGTTCCTGACAACCTCTGAAGTGATTATTGATAGAAAAATTATACATTGATACAAAATGAGTAATTGTGCCCATTTGAGTATTTGAAAAGGAGACACAAATTATATCAGAGAAAGCAAAAAGTTCCAGATTTGTCTCGTTGTAAATATATGGTTTTGGGAAGTAATTGGTGGTGTCCCTCGACAGCATATTATCTTGTGGTTATTTCCTGTTTTCTCATTTCATTCTTGTATGTGTAGCCCTGTTAAGCACACTGTACGCCACAGTAAAGTGGTGTCATTATTATTGGTTTCTGCGGTCTAGAAGTAACTTCAGCAGCTTGTTGACCCTTGAAATTAATGATTCTTCAGGGGGAAAGTCAGAACACACAGGCAGGACACACTCACAGAGTACCTCAGAGTGCTCATGTAAAGTAGTTTCATAATATATTGTTTACAACAAATTGGAAGTCAAGCCTGATGTAAACACATCCGTCATGTCTCCATAATTTATGACACTTAATACTTGAAGTCTATGCACACACACTCACACACACACAGCTGCTGTAGGATGCTTTGGTTGACACTGACACACACTTAGAGAAAGATGTTTTTTATCAACACTCAGCAGAAACTCTTCTCTGTCTCAAACATGCTGCAATAAAACATTTTGTCTGTTTACGAGAGTTCTTGAAAATTTAATAATATGTAATAAAAGTTTCATGAAGATTAAACAAACTGTTTGTAAAACAGATGAAAGCTGTATGACACAAAATCAGGTCCAAGTTAAGTAAAAACAAACTGTGAAAGCAATAAAACATCAAGCTCTCCTCCTCCTCCTCCTCCTCCTCCTCCTACTCTTCCTCCTCCTCTTCATGTCTTGGTATCTCTGTAACCCCCTGCCTCCTCCCATCCCACAGGCAGAGGCAGTTGGAGGAGCTGCAGGTTCTGGCTCTTCAGTTCCACGAAGCCTTGGAGCCGCTGGGAGAATGGCTGAGTGCCACCGAGAGACGCCTGAGCTCCGCCGAGCCCATGGGAACACAGACAGCCAAGATCACCCAGCAAATCATCAAGCACAAGGTACCGTTCAGCTCAGTGTGACCACATTTTTATAGAGATCCTCCCCTCAACAAGGTCAATGATCATGTGTCAGCCAGCATCAAACTGAGTGTCTGCATCCCCCATTTCTTGGTTCAGATAGTGTCATTCAAGCAATAAAAAACTCCCATAATAATTAAAAGTAGATGGAGGGCTCAGATAGATAGAATTTATAGGTAGGTTCTCACAAATATTGTCATATAATAAAGACTAAACATGAAACTATTTTTATTCAAAAGAGTAACAGATGTTGCAGACAAGAAAATACTTGCTGACTTACTTTCCCAGAAATATTGTCGGCTTTCCTGTTTCTCCGTCCCTGTTTGAACCCGCAAGTAATGTAGAGACTGAGAGATGCATTTCATTCAGAAAGAACACGAGGCCTTGGATCTACAAAACGTCATTTACAACCCAGACATACCCTTTCATGAGTCAATTTCTTTACTAGTGCAAAGTTGAGTTTTTAGTCAAGTCTTTTAAGTTTGCTTTCAAGCTATTCTACTCATTCATTCATTCATTCATTCATTCATTTATATTTATGATTTTTTGATGGTTTATGATTTGTCATTTGCTTGCTCACATTTTGAGTTTATCCATCTGTTTTTCTGTTGTTTCGCTGTTCTTTTTTCACTTCCAACTCCTTCACCCCTTCATCACACACGCACACACACACACACATTATCATATATTCACTTACACACACACACACACACCTCCCAGGCACTCCAAGAGGACGTGTCCTCACGTGAAGCCGAGGTTGACCACCTCGAGTCCCTCAGCCAATCACTGACCCCGCTCAGCTGCACGGCTGATCGTGACTGGTTAAGTGAGCGGGTGGGGGCGGTGAGATCAGGTCACTCGGAGCTTGCCGATTGGTGCACGAGGCGGGCGGGCATGCTGGAGCAGGCGCTGGCTAACGCTCAGCTCTTTGGGGAAGATGAGGTAGAGGTGCTGAACTGGCTGGCAGAGGTGGCTCAGAGGCTGGCTCAGGTCTCCGTCCAGAGCTACCAGCCTCAGCTGCTGGCCGAGCAGCACAAACACACTCTGGTACGACTTCATGAACACACCAACACCACCTGAGTTATTTCCTCCAAAACACTGGAACGGTAGCCTCCTACTTTAATTAGTTTAATGAAGGATTCACACTAAACTTAGGATCTTGTTCTTAATTTTTAAAAACAAAACAGTTTCTTATTTGTTCTGCGAGTAATAGACTTTCACTGTCTTTGTACCGTCAGTCTCTAAATGAAGAGATTTTGAGCAGAAAGAAGACGGTTGACCAGGCGATCAAGAATGGACAGGCGTTACTCAAACAGACCACAGGTAATCTCACATTCCTTCATCTTCTCCTAACCTGACCTCCTGAACCAATGTTTTCCTTGGACATTCTTCAATTTGGTGTCAGTTTTTATTTGTACATATTTTGATGGTTATCAACTAAAGCATTGGATATTCTGTGTATTTTAAAGCTTCTGTTGTGAAGCTTATTGAAAGAGTCACACTAGAAAGAAACTAAAACAGTTTTTCCATGTAGTTTGTATAGATTCATGTCCAAACCACACATTTTTACTTTACCAGTGAACCAAACTTTAACATCTGGTTTGTGTCTCCTTTCTAACGATATTAGACATGCTGACTGCTTACGCTATTACTGAGCTAATCGCTGTTCTACACAATGAATACACTGTGTGTGTGCGCTCATGTTTAGACTGTTAGACAAATGTTGTGGCCATGAAAAGTATGCTGAGGGCTTTCTGAGATTTACAAGATTGTATTCAATTTTATGAGATTTAAGAACCAAAAGCTGGATAAACAAGTTTGTGTACACAAGGACTTGGTCATAATGTAAATATGTCACAGTAAACAAAACACGAAAATGAGAAAAAAAAACATTTAAATATGGAATTTAAGAATCAGACCTTTTGTTTTAAACTCAGAACATAG
Source organism: Acanthurus tractus (assembly GCA_029783725.1). Taxonomy (NCBI): domain Eukaryota; kingdom Metazoa; phylum Chordata; class Actinopteri; order Acanthuriformes; family Acanthuridae; genus Acanthurus; species Acanthurus tractus. The sequence goes on from JAQNCA010000008.1 coordinate 2,408,933, forward strand.
TTCCTGGTTTGATGACTGATCACACTGTCTGTATCAGGACAGTCCATGATCTCACCTGTGTCTCCTCCTGCAGGTGAGGAGGTTCTCCTGATCCAAGAGAAGCTGGACGGCATCAAGTCTCGCTATGCTGAGATGACGGCCGGCAGCAGCAAGGCCCTCCGCACCCTGGAGCAGGCACTGCAGCTGGCCACGCGATTCGCCAGCGCCCATGACGACATCAACCAGTGGCTGGACAGCATGGAGGCGGAGCTCAACAATGTGGAGCCGGATGCTACACCCACATACCAGGAGAGACAGAAGGTGAGTGGAGTGTGAGAGAGTTTAGGATGCAAACCTTGAACTTTTAGCATCAGACCTACAGATCAATAAATATTGAGATGAAAGGACACTTTCATCATCGTAAGACTCAACATCTAATGGCCACATTTTATGGTTCTGAGGTATAAAAGAATTTGTTTGAGCTATTTTATTTGATGCTCTTCTTTTTCTTTTGCATTATTTAGTTGTTGTTTTCTGCCATTTTAACACTTGACTCAGGACTTACTAAATTATTAAAGGGGCACTTGAGTGACAGTTAAAGTTAAAGACTGTGATGTTTCTGATAGCAGGAAAAACTTGTGCATTATATTCAAAAGGAAGTAATTTCATGAGAGCTCCTGTCTCTGACATTTACAACCGTTCCAATATCAACCCACCTTCAGCTGAGTTACCATAGTAACATTGACTTCTTGGAACTCAATAAAGCTTTTGAAAAAAATTATTGCCATTTATTCGTTCCAGTTTTTTTAATCTACAATGACTTTTTCATCTCTTAACATTTAATGTGCATTAAGTTGTTTGAAATATAAATTTGTAATTTGTGATGCACAAGATAACAAGTGAATTTTTAGCTTTGCTTGTGTATAATCGGTGTTATTTTAAAATATATAATTTTAAGTACTTTTTCCTCCCAATTTCAGATTTGCTTTGCAGCACTAATGCTTTATTTTTACTTTTGCAGGAGCTGAAGAAGGTGTCAGCAGAGAAGCGTCTGGTCCTGGACACGGTGAACGAGGTGGGCAGCGCCCTGCTGGATCTGGTGCCGTGGCGAGCTCGTGAGGGCCTGGACCGCCTGGTCGCTGATGCCAACCAACGCTACCGCCATGCTGATGAAACCATCACTCAGAGAGTGCAGCTGGTACAAGCTGCCATCCAGAGGTCACAACAGGTACTACAAGCGGTTCAACCTGAATGTGAAGCTGGTTATCTTTCCTCTGTTTTGATGTGAGCGTTTCAACCTGCTAAACACCAACTTCTTCTCTCAGTATGAGGAGGCAGTGGACGCAGAGCTGGCCTGGGTTGGGGAGACAGAGCGTAAATTGGCATCACTGGGGCCCCTGAGCTTGGAGCCAGATGTGACGGTGGCCCAGCTGCAGGTGCAGAGGGCCTTCAACATCGACATCATCCGACACAAAGACACTGTGGATCAGCTCCTCAGCACCAGAGACGACATCCTGGAAACCTGCAGCGACGCCCAGAAGGACGCGCTGATAGTGAGTCACTGATGGTTGAGTGAAATAAAGACAAAGAGCCTGAACTCATGACAGTTTGTGTACATTAGTAACAAGTTGATTAAATGAGGAGAACAGAAAGTGAGGAGCACAATGCTGAACTGATAAGTCATCTGTAGACGGTGCAGCAACAGGATCATAACAGTGTATCTTTATGTCTTCTTGTTCAGGTGAAGACAGATTCTCTCAGTGCTCGTTATGATACAGTGAGTCAGAGCCATAGTGAGCGGTTCTCAGCTCTGGAGCAGGCCCAGGTTTTGGTCGCTCGGTTCTGGGAGACCTACGAGGAACTGGAGCCATGGCTGGGTGAGACTGAAAACCTGATCACCCAGCTGCCACCGCCAGCCATCGACACTGACACTCTGCGACTACAACAAGACCAGATGAGGGTACGACAGGAAATAAAACCTTTACTATTTAAGTTTTTTTCTCAATTTTTAAATAAACTGGTATATGCATATATTTTCCATACTCCTAACATTGTGTCTGTCCTCTCATTGGCTCTCCAGCTGCTCAGGGAGTCAATCGCAGAACACAAACCACACATAGACAAGCTGCTGAAGATCGGACCCCAGCTGGCTGAGCTCAGTCTCCATGAGGGGGCGACGGTGACACAGCGCTACTCTGAGGCTGAGAGACGTTACCTGGCCATCAAAGAGGGGGTCAAAGGTCGCGCGACAACCCTAGATGAGGCAGTGTCCCAGTCTGCACAGGTACGACACAGAGGACAAATGATAAACTGTGTGAGATTTCATTTTGGATTGTGTGTTTTAACTGCAGATCTGGGTCTGATATGTTTTACTCTGTCGTCTGCTTTGGAATCAGAAAGTCTGATGGCTTCACACAAGTTGTGTGAAAGTTAATTCAATACACTTGTGTATGAATTGAACTAATTTTTAAAACTACTTACCAATTTGTCTGTATAACTGCAGAGTGAAGAATTTGTGCATTTTAATCTGAACATGATGTTTGGCCCCGGTCTGTTTACGACTTGTGTCTGCGGCCCAAAAGACAGAACAAACTTTTTTTATTAAATAGCATGTCTGTGTTTGTTTTCGTGCCTGTGCTAATCTAAATGGTAGTTTGGATTTTTATTCCAAAGTCTTAAATTAAGTGAAAACTGAGTTATATGTTGGTTTTCTTTATAAACTATTTTTTTGTTTTGTATAATTTACATTTAAGAATGTTTTATATTCTTTACGGATATTTTACTTTCTCTTTGCATTTCATATCATAAGACACCATTGACTCACTTGTGTGGCAGACTGACTGCTGCCATCGATGTTAGCTGTAATGTATGCATGTATCTGATTTAACTCATTGTACTGTTTCTCCACCCCTTCACATCAACTCATGTATCGCTCCCCTTCTTCCTCCACCTGCACTTCCTCACTCTCCTTTTCCCCGACTCAACCTTAAACCACCCACGTTCTCGTCTCTCCTCCCTCCTTTAACCAAACCTTAATCTCCACCCGTCATCCCTGCAACTCGTTCCCTCCTCCATCCCATCCCTCGTTCATTGTGGATATGCTGTGTGTGTTGCCCCCCCCACCATCATTTTCTCCATCGTCACTGCTCACTGCAATCACCAAGCTGGTAGAGGTAAGACTACTGACTGAAAACACCAAACTGGCACTCAGGCTGCGCTGACCACACATGATTTAGTCACCTAATCAAATATGTTACAAAATGATGCCACAGTCCTGCACTAAAAGAGGACTAATCTGGTCAGACAAAGTGATTATTTCTGCAATCGATTTATCTCAGAAAATTTTCTGGGCTGGACATTTTGGGTCAAATCTCCACTTCAGGTTTTATAATCTACATCAAACTCCAAACCATGTGTCTGCCAACCCTGAGTGACAAAAACTGAGCTTAGTTTGTTGGAAATTGTCCTTTTTTGTGTTGGTTTGTAGATAAAAATGGAGCTTAGTCTAAACCCGCGACATTTTTTGTAGTAAATACTGTTTTAGTGTCAGACGAGGCTTAATGTAGGCCTTTGAAACCAGTCACAGTTGTCCGTTTGTATCACAGATTTACCCTCACGTGTAGATGAGATTTGTTTTGTTATGTGTGGACAATTTTCCCTTTCAGATGCATTAAAATCCCAGGTTGCACCATGTTTCCTACCTGTCCGTAATGTCTCCTGAGTCCTTTAGTGGACCGAACTTTATGAATTAGCAGCTCCCTCCTGTGTGGTAGATTAAGTCCAGATTTGTTACACAACCTGGTTGACATGATGAATGTGCAATATTGAGATGTTAAAGGCTAAAGAAGAGATGTGAGGCTGTTCTGTACTCTCTGCTCTGATGTAACATGTATAATTAAAAAAAAAGTTAATGCGGTGTGCCACAGATGGCTCAACACCCACATAATATCTCAGTATTTTCTCACTTTCAAAATGTCTCCCAGCTATCAAAAACCCAAACCCGGCCCCCTCAACACACTTTGTCCTCCTCCTACTGATAACACTTCTCTTCCAACTCTCCTTCCGTCCCCAGTTCCATGACAAGATGGACCCCCTGTTGGAGACCCTGGAGGGGGCGGTCCAGCGGCTGCGTCAGCCTCCCTCGGTGGCAGCAGAGGTGGAGAAGATCAGGGAGCAGCTGGCGGAGCACCGAGCCCAGGGGCTGGAGCTTGACAAACTGCTGCCAAGCTTCTCCGCTCTCTGCGCCCGCGGAGAGGAGCTGATCGGACGAGCTGCTCATGACGACCCTGCTGCTCAGGGTGAGAGGCCACGACGGGTCTGACAGCAAATTACAGTCAGATAACATTCAAGATGACTTCAAGCCAAATGTTACAAGTGTTAAACTGAGGGAGGGATTTAAAACAAACATGTTAAATCTCACTGTTTCATCTTTAAATTATAGTGTTTTTAAATCATCTGTAAATGCAAATGCAACAAAATATTAAATATTTAAACCAAACTGTTATTTTAATGTTAAAAAGGAGATCAAATATTTGAGTGGAACAGAAATGCAACCATAACAGGCCTCTTTAATCTGGGTAAAAAACATTGAAATCTCACTTTGGGCTCTATTGCTCCTCATTTACTGATTAAACAATGTGCAATCACTTAATTGGCCAAAGTAAGTCACTGTTTTAGTGACATAAAACCAGTGAGGAGACCTTGTCAAATCTTAAAATGGAGCAGATTCAGCAAAACTTCTGCATATTCTCCCATCTTCACCACATGGTGAGATAAAACACACACAAACACATGCATCTTTGTGTGACTGCATTCTGAAGAATTCAGTGCTTTGATGCCCTCCAGCCCTCGATGCTTTGTGGAAATGAAAGGCCTCAGTGTGCAGAGATAGTGGGAGTAGACTGATGACGATTTAGCCGACAAGGACTGGACACCAGTTGGCAAAATTCAAACAAAGAAGAGATTATTGCCCTCTTTGAAGTGATTTAAAACTGATTAGACAGATTATATTTCTTGACAAAGACCAAAAGTATTCCCCAGTTTGCCCAGTTAGATCCCGCCTACTTTTCTGTCCCGGCATGTTTAAACTCTGACTCCTCTCCCCTCGCTCCTCCAGCCGTTCGTTCCCGCCTCCTGCGCCTGCGCTCCCTGTGGGATGAGATCCGACAGCGGGCCGAGGAGAGGGAGGGGAAGCTGAACGACGTCTTGGACCTGGCAGGAAAGTTCTGGGCCGACGTGGCGGCGCTACTGAGCACGCTCAGAGACTCCCAGGATATTGTGAAAGAGCTTGAGGACCCTGGTGTTGACCCCTCACTCATCAAACAACAGATTGAGGCTGCTGAGGTATGGAGAACATAAAGGAGGGGGGGTGAATAGAGAGAGAAGGGAGAGCTCATACTTTTGAAAGACACTGTTTGTAGTGGAGGTTTTTTTATTCAAAATGATAATTCAAAAAACTTAATATGACGCGTTTGTATCACTCCATTAGGCCATTAAGGCAGAGACGGACGGTCTGAGGGAGGAGCTGGAGTTCGTCAGGACCCTCGGAGCTGACCTCATCTTCGCCTGTGGAGAAACTGAGAAGCCTGAAGTCAAGAAGACCATCGACGAGGTGAGAAATCAAAACCTTGTGCCAACATTTGCTCCTGAAAAGAGAAAATGTCTCTTTTTTCATAAAGAGTTCACCTGTCTTTCCCCAGATGAATGCTGCCTGGGAGGGCTTGAACCGAACATGGAGAGAGAGGATGGAGAGACTCGAGGAGGCCATGACGGCGTCTGTGCAGTACCAGGATGCACTGCAGGTTCGTACAGTTACAGTTTGCCACTGATCCTGTTAATGTTAGAAGCCCTAAACTTTTAATTTCAGTTTAATTTTATTGATTAAAGTTAGAATTTTAAGTAATTTTTCCGGTATGATTTCCAGTCTATGTTTGACTACCTGGACAACGCTGTGATCAAACTGTGCGAAATGTCGACTGTGGGAACTGATCTGGGAACTGTCAAACAGCAGATTGAAGAGCTCAAGGTTGGCAAGAGAATCTCATTATTCCTCAATACTGAACAAAACATACATTCAAAATCAGTTTTTAATGTATTCTGTACATTATACATAATTCTTGTTATCACTCGCTGTAATCTCAGTAATAAAATGTTAAGGTTCTCAATAAAATTGTGCGAGGAAGTTCACATTACAGGATAAGTTGATAACCCTCTACTGTTTGTCCTCCTTTCATCCCTCCATTCACGCTGAGCAGCAGTACAAGGTGGAGGTTTACCAGCAGCAGATCGACATGGAGAAGCTTTGCCACCAGGGGGAGCTGCTGTTGAAGAAAGTGTCAGATCAGACCGACAGAGACATGATTCAGGAGCCGCTGACGGAGCTGCGACATCTCTGGGAAAACCTGGGGGACAAAATCACCCAGAGACAGGTAAAGAAACCACAGAGTCAGACGCCACATCACTGAGTTACACGCTGAAACAAAACTGTTCCAGGAACAGATTTACTCTGTAGTTCCCCTGCAGCTTGTGTTCCACTGTTTCCCTTGGGAGTTTACAATATTGGTCTTTGCTGGTATTCTGGAGCGCTGCATATATCTGACAGCAGCTTTTCATTACGGTCCAAATATTCCAGTTCCTATTTTTAATCCTGAAACTCTGTCTTGGTTCCACCACAGCACAAGCTGGAAGCTGCCCTGCTGGCCCTGGGTCAGTTCCAGCATGCCCTTTCTGAGCTGCAGGCCTGGCTGAACCACACACACACCACTCTGGACACACAGCGACCAGTCAGCTCTGACCCCAAGGCCATCGAAATCGAGCTGGCTAAGCACCATGTATGTCTGTTTTCATTACAAAAAAAGAATTCTCATCTCTTTACTTGTGCTGTAACTTCTTTTTCTTTTACCTGTGTGAAGAGAAGCTGTTTCTCCTGAAGAGTTTGACTCTTTAGCTGCTTTGCTGTCACATTGGCTGGTTAAACTATGTTTGTGCTTATGAAACCCAGCCAGTTCCTGCAGCCATACTGTGGTTTCTTTCCTTCTTTTCGAGCCAAACACAATGAATGTTGGCCTTCTATCCTTTTTTAACTTCCAGACTTTCTGTTCTGCAGTGCTTTTGCATGTACTAAGTGTTGCATGTTCACATTCAAATCAATTTCTGTGCAATTCATTTCTCTCTCCCTCCTTTTCAACAGGTTCTGCGTAATGATGTGCTATCCCATCATGCTACTGTGGAGACTGTGAACAGTGCCGGTGCTGAGCTGCTGGAGTCCACGCCTGGTGACGAGGCCAGCCAGCTAAGAGACCAACTGGATCAGCTCAACAAGAGCTGGGAGAGCCTCCTGCTCAAGACCCAGGAGCGGCAGAAGCTTCTGGAGGCTGCCCTGCACCAGGTACTGAAAACAGAGTTTAAAAAGAGACTAAAGGAATCTCAGAAGCAAGAGTGGTGGGAAATAAGTTTAACAGCTGTTTTATTGCAATGTTTTCAGGATATTCTAATGTCATACCTGTCTCCCCACCTGTTTCTGTAGGCTGAAGGTTTCCATGGCGAGCTGGAGGAGTTCCTCCAGTGGTTGAGGAGGACGGAGAGCCAGCTGTCTGCTGCCAAGCCAACAGGCGGTCTTCCTGAAACAGCCAGGGAGCAGCTACAGCAACACATGGTAACAGAGGATCACATTACACCTAAATACTTAGAATATAATGCATGTCATACATAGATACACAGCCTCCAGACTTCATCTGCATCTGGCTTTGAAATAGCATGAGGAGCAAATTTGAAGTTGCGATTTAGTGAAGGTTAGATTACAGGGGAGAACTTATTGTGAACAAACATTGTTGCCTAAAATAGATGAATACTGCCATGTTTAAGTTGTATTCAAGTTGAAGTTCATCTACTTGCATGATTCTTGCTGTATTTTAGTTTGTATCTCCTTGCCTGATTGTGCTTGTTGTTAATACCTTTGAGTAAAAGTTGCTAAACTTCATGTAATGTAAAGTCAGCATGCATCATGTGTTTCTGCAGTGTAATTTCTGAAACACATTTTTTGTTAGCAAAGATGAGCAGATGGTCAGAGTATGAGCTTACACTTGCTCTTCTATTTACACAGAGAGCCACTTGGTGTGTGGTGACCATGAAACTTTAGGAGCTGCTTTTGTTCTAAACCAGCCAGTGAGACACAATAACACCCACCTTTTAGCGAGAGAGTCGGTTCACTGTCGTTCATCTCTGTGTGCAGGAGCTTCAGGCCCAGCTGACTCAGCGAGCAGAGCAGTACCATCGCCTGCTGGATCAAGGAGAGTCCATGCTGCTGGCTCGTGGAGGAGAAGAAGCAGGACCCGGTACCACCCAGACCCAACAGAACCTCGGCATGCTGCAGAACAAGTGGGCCAGCCTCAACACCAAGATGGACGACCGCAGGGTAAGACTGTAACGCACAGAATGTTTTACTGCTCCGTCCTGCTTCTGTTCTCAATGAATCTTCATTATCCTGATCATGACTGTTTGCATTTAATCCTTCTAGTTTTCATCAGAATCAATTCTGTTATTGAGAAACTCACTTGTAGAGGTTTGATATTCACTTCAAACTCTGAACTTTCCAGGGAAAGTTGGAAGAGGCCGTTTCCTTGGCAACTGGTTTCCAGACCTCGCTGCAGGACACCATCAACTGGCTGACGCAGGCTGAACAGACCCTGAACATGGCCCAACCCCCCAGCCTCATACTGGACACCGTCCTCTTCCAGATCGATGAACACAAGGTGCTGAACATGTTTTTACACATTACAAATGTGTTTTAAGACTTTTTTACTTAAATATTTAACAGGTTATGGCTTCTGTAAACATTCCCTTTTGTCCATTTCATTTTTTGTAAATAAGTTTGACATCAATTTGAAATGATACCGTTTGGTTGCTGCCATAATTGAGATAGTATTCCTCCTTTAACATTTGTCTCTAACTTGCTCTGCCTTCTTGTCTGTGTCTGCTCAGGTGTTTGTGAACGAGGTGAACACACACAGGGAGCAGGTCCTGGCTCTGGAGAAGGCCGGCT
>JAQNCA010000008.1:2497343-2511416 GCA_029783725.1 Acanthurus tractus
TGTGTGTGTGTGTGTGTGTGTGTGGAGGAGGTGTGAATGTCCTCGTTGCTCCCTGCACTCATGCTCTCAGTCTTGCATGTCTAGACATGTCAATATCCTTTTAAAGTTTTCTGTGAAACACCCCTTATCTCTCTCACACACACGCACACACACACACACACACACGTGTAAATATAAAAAAGGGTGACACCCGCCTGCAAACACACTCTCACAAACAAGCACACTCAATAATTGTGACACTATACACACACTGAGTCACAAATTACACACAAGGAGCAGCAGGTCTGGGAGGCTGCCTGAGCGACGGGTGTATCAAATCTTTTCTGATCTTCACGCCTCAAAAGGAAAAGGTTTCACTCTCATTCTTAATCACCCAAACCAAGTCACCAAAATATAATCCAATCAGAAAAGACTAATGAAATTTTATACTAAAACACAGAACTTCTCATATGTAAAGCCTCTACTTCTGACATTATACAATGTAAAAGACAAAAAAATCTCCTTTTGCTGCGACTGAACCACATTTGCAAGCTGCGTGTTATTTGTAGATGCTTAATTTTGTCAGTATTAACTGTGAAACTGAAAAACCTAAGAATTGCCAATATCTCTCTGCACTGAGACAAATTCCTGTACATTTATTACACTTTCAGTTTTCAGGTTTAGAAAGTGTGGTGTTAAGATGGTACAAGATGAGAAATCATGAATTTCAAATGGAAACCGTTTTCCTCATTTAGATATTTGAAATTACATTTCTGAGTTTTGGCTCACATGCAGTATCGCAAGGTTGGCATGGAAACTAGCATGCCGTATACAATTAATCCAAACACCAGTGGCCAATTTTCTTATATCTAGCCGTGGGCACACAAAGCTGACAAATTGTTTTCACGACTGTTTTTTTTTTTCTTTTGCCCAAAGAAAAGATGCACGAGAAAGAGGAAAAGAAAGTGCTGATAAAGGAAAGATCACCCTCTTTCATTCTCAATCAAACCACACTGTGCATCTTCTGACATTTACAGTACATTTTGCATTTGAGAGAGTTAACTGATGGTATCATTATCCAGCATTATGATAACCAAGAGGAAAAAAACAACATAACCCCCCTGCATGCATTTCACTTCCTAAAACTCAGAGATCCATCAGAGCTAAAATGCCGTCCATTCTAATGTATAATTTATCTACCTGCTGGATTTTTGTTGTCAATGTAATCAACACAAATGCTTTTACTTTCCTTCTGAGTCCAGTTTTAAGGGGAGCCATCAATACAACTAATGTGGCACAAAAGAGCATTTCTTAGACAACAACAGTCTGCAATCGAAGACAGCAAAACCTCTCCTCTTGTTCTAATGCTTTCTCTAAAGATTTATGTATTAGAATTTAAGCCAAAAATAAAATTACTTGTAAAAACTGAGTATTCATCACACACATTCCTTCTGGACATTAGTCAACAACTCGATAAATGCTCCGAGAAAAGGTCAAAACGCACAAAAAATGGCAAATCAAGGTGACCAAAAAAGAAAAACCACATGCTTTTAATACGGTTACTTTCTTGCACTGCAAGCAAACAATAGTAAAGTGAGCATGAATCATAGCGTAACACTCTAATGACACTCCTGTAACCCCAGAGAAAAAATGAAAGCAAGAAGTACTAGACTAGACATTAGCTTCAGCCTGCACATCTCTTCCCTCTTTGCAATATGGCGGTGTAGCTCAGAAGACTTTGTATCTGAAGCGAACAAAGCTGCAGCACCATGACGGGTTTCCTTACCGGTTCCCGGGCGTCCCATGATGATTTGCTTGCGCGGAGCTGGGTGAGGCGACTCGGCTGGCAGTATTAGCGGCAGCAGGGCAGTTGGCGTTGGGTGACATGCTACTGGCTGTGGCAGCGCCCCTCCGGAGGCGTCCTGATGTCCCTCGGGTTTCCTCTCCCTCTCCCTGCCTCCAGAACCAGAGGAGGACAGAACTGAGCCCGATGACGTGGGCATGGACCCGGGGGTGGAGGGGCTGGACAGGGCAGCATGGCCGACTGTGGCTGGAGTCAGTGACTGGCAGGAGAAACAAAGGGGTTTTCTCAGTATTTGCAGAAATCTCACTAAAGACGTTTAAATAGTGGATTTGTGTTATTTTTCAATTCAACAAAAAAGCCATTTTTGGAGATTAAAATACTTAAAAGACAGCAGCTACGCGGTTTATCCCTGCAGCATAATTCACTTTCACACTGTTTATTGATTTGTTCAGTTTGCACTTTGCTAACAGCACGGCTAATAAATCTATCTTCATGTCAGGTTAAAGGGGCTTCGCAGGTTTCTATGATCTTTTCACACAATTTCTGTCATGACTCTGGGTCTCAAATGGTCGACATTATGACTGCTGGAAACTGAAGATAACTTGGAGCAAGTCTCAAACTTTTAAGGTCCATCACGGAAAAAAAATATAGATTTTCAGATCTTTTAGTTAACTTTTAAGGTGGATTATTTCAGTCATCCTCATAACTCTCAAGATATTCAAAACAGCTTCCTGAATCACGAGGACACTTCTGAAAAATCCACTTGAAGCAACAAATTTTTTTTTACAGATTTTAACAAGAATTCTTGTCGCTAAAAATATAACACCACACTTTTCAGGGTTATAAGTTCATGGAAACCACCCACTTCGAATAAACCGTCCTATGATTCAGTGATCTGACATTTTATACCATGAGCTGATAAAAGACACCATTTTGATGTAAATCAATTTCAAATTGATAAAAATATATAAAATGCTAACGGAACATAAAATTAACAACACATGACAAATTAATAACAAATTAACGTCACTTTCTTACCGAGCTGGAGGTGACCAGGACGAGTGTGGGTGCGGAGTTGCGCAGCAGAACTGCACCGTTGGTGGTGGCCCCGTTGATGGGGACGGGGACCTGCAGGCCTGGGGGGCCGCTGTGTTGGGCCTGGCTGTGCTCTCTGGACCTGCTTCTGTCTCTCCTTCCCAGCGGGCCGTCGGAGAACTTGGCCAGGGGGACATCTGGGTTGCGAACGATGACTGGTGAATCGCGTAGGGGCACGATGCGGCGTGGGGAGGGCTCCTGGGGCAGCGGGGAGGGAGGAGTGGGAGAAACCAGCATGGGTGGAGGTGTGGAGGCAGTGGAGGAAGGAGGCCTGCTGGTGGCACTACGGGGCCGAGGGAAGGAAAGTAAAGAGGGGGTTGTTGGCTGACTCTGGGGGGAGAGGACTCTGAAGGCGGCAGGGCTGTGGCCCAGGAGTGGCTCTCCTACCACACCTCCACCTATGCTCATCAGCTGCTGCTGCTCAGGTTTGCTCTGGCAGTCCTGGACTGTAGGCAGAGGAGGAGGTGGGTGGGTGTCTAGCTTCCTCTTGCTGGGGCTCATGGGGACTGTGAAGGTGAGGTTGTTCTGAAAAGTGGGCACGATCCCCGACAGGTGGCGCTCTCGCTCAGCACCTGGCGTGCCCATCTTAGTGCCGCTGAGCTGGCGATGGCGGCGCGAGGAGGGAGCAGTGATGGGGCTGAAACTTCCAGGGCGATAGCCGAAGAGCGGAGAGGGTGAGGGCGAGGGTGTAGGGGAGAAGGGCGACTGGTTGGAGATGGGGGAGAACGAGGGCGTGCCCGAGCGGGAGCCCCCCAGGGAGACCAGCATGGTTGCTGCCTCACACTCATCAAAGTCAAAACGAGAGAGATCCTGGGGGAGCAGGGATGGGAGGACCAAGCGGGGGCGGGAGTCTCCTCCGCGGCTGCTGGCCTCGCTGCTTTCCCGCGATGTTTCGTCCCAGTCGAAGTCCGAGCTGGCTCTGCCGCCGCTCAGTCGGAGGTCAGACGGCGTCAGGGTGCCCGTGCTGCTGGCTCCGCCCCGTTCCCGGCTGCCCCCGCTGGCCTCCATCTCCTTGGTCCTCATCGAGAGGTGTCTGGAGCAGTATCCTCTGCGCTGGGACTCCTTGGAGCAGCCCTCCCGGGAGCACAGCCTCCTCCACTGCTTCCCGTTGAACTTCTTTCGGATGCCTGTCGGAGTGCACACCACATCTCCCTTCTTGTACTTCTGCTGGGCAGCTGTCAGCGGGGTGCGGGAACGCGAGGAGGAGGAGGAGGTGGAACCTGACCCGGATGCACCGCCACCACCTGCTCCTCCACTGGAAGAACCTCCCCCCGAAGCCTTCTCAACTCTGGAGGAGGATGGGGTGGAGGAGGAGATGGGGGGGAGTGGAGTAAGCTGGGGGGTGGAGAGGAGAGCGCCAGCTGCTGCGGCTACAGTTGCTGGGTCGACTCCTAGCATGACGGGTGACGGAGGAGGGTGGTGGTTCAAGGCCAGGTGTGGAGGGGGGATCCCGATGCCACGCACCACGGACAGCTGGGGATTGAGGTAGCCAGGTGGGGGCTTGGAGAGAATGTGGCGGTGTTGGGGAACTGACATTGCTTTGGCCCCGGGCATGATCGGGACCATGTTGAAGTGGGACACCTCCATGTCTTCTTCGGGGGTGAGTGGCATGTACGGGTGGTGTTGCTGCTGTTGATGTTGATGATGATGCTGCTGCTGCTGCTGCTTCACACTGTTCTCCCTTTCTCGCTCTCTTTCCCTCTCTCTATCCTGTTTCCTCTGGAGCTCCCTCTCCCTCTCCTTCTCAATCTCCCACTCTCGGGCGGGGGCGAGGCTGAGGACCGATGCCGGGGTCACTGGGGAGGCGATGTTGTGGCCAGATGTGGAGGAAACGGGGACCATGCCTGGGTAGGGCATCCCTCTCCCCCCCAGCACTGACCCCACGCCAGGCGTCATCCCCCGACTCAAACGGCAAACCTCCTGCTCCACGTCGATCTCCTCCCTGTCCTCCCGCTCCCTTTCTTTTTCCCTGAGCGCCTCCTCTCCATCTCGTCCTCCTCCTGACGGCAGATCCAGGTCCCACGGCGGCACCAGGAGCCGGAGCGTCTGTCGGGAGACCCACACTGCCTGGGTGGCGCAAGTTGCCCCACTGCCATCGTCTTCCTCGTCCGCGGGGTGAGATTTGTCCCCGGACAGCAGGACACGGTAGCAGTTGGCCACTGCTGGGTGGGTGTCCACCTTGGTCACCACTCCTTCTCTGTACCACTGCCCCTCACCGCCCACCTTGTTTCCAAACGGTACGCAAACCCGAGTACTGACAGGTATTGGATGGACACCAGGGGGCGGGGCATCTAGGATAATGTCCACCGCCCCTGTGGGGGGGCTGTCATGTCTATACGGGTAACGCCACAATGTCTTCTCCCCGTTCAGCTGCACCTCCAGGCTTCCATATTCCCCGCTGACCTTACGGACCACCCCAGCCCGGAATACTAAGTCTGAACTCTCCCCGTCGTCCCTCCGTTCGCCTCCCCCTTCCTCGTCACTCCTTCTCCTGAGCTGACGGGCGAGGACACGCTGATTCTTCAGGCCTTTTGCTAAGGCGTCGGACAGCGCGTCGGGGAGACTGGATGGTGCGTGCGTGGACATTTGTGCGAGGGGGTGTGTGTCACCGACTACCTCCAGGTCAGCCGAGTGCTCGCTGGCAGTGTCTGTTGAGGAGCAGCGGGGCAGGGGGCTGGGCGAAACTCGCTCTGCGTCTCTCACCCCTTCGCCTCTTCCGGGCCTTTCCCTCTCCCCTCCCAGCGAGAGGGTCGGGGGTCCTGGGGAGGCGTCCTGAGGTCCCTCCCTGTCAGTGGTCCTGCTGTGGAAGTCGTCCATCAGGCTCCTGCTCTGACCGTTGCCATCGGGGTGCAAGACACAGATGTCACTTCCTGATCCCAACGACCCGTGGTTGATGACCCCGCCGCTGAGAGGAAGAGGAGGGGGCGAGCTGGAGGAAAGGTTGCTATGGTTACCAGTAGTAGACGAGCAGTGTTCGGAGGTGTACTTCTTCTTTGGGACCCGGGCCTTGAAGGTGGCTGTTTTCCGGCTGGAGGCGGGGTTCGGGCTGTTGTTGGCGCTCGGCGTGCTACTGTTACTACAACTGCTGCCGCCGCTGTCGCTGTGGCTGCTGCCGCTCACGGTCAACCTCCCCGACCTGTCGTCCGAGGACGCCAACAATTTCCCAGAATCCATCACCAGAGACACGACCGTCGTCTCTGACAGCGCATCTCTGTGAGGCCCCTCCCCTTCCGAAGAGTCCCGTGATCTGATTGGGTCCACCTGGGAGGACTCCGAGTGTGAATTAGAAGAAAAAGACGAGTGTGGCGATCTGCTTCTGTCTCTGTTCTCATCTGAGTCTCTCTTCTCTCCTCCTTCCGGGGTATCCCCTGCTCCTCGGCGCTTCCCCCCTTTCGCCCGGGTTGAGGGAGGAGAGCGCCGGCCCTGCTTTTTTATCGGCTTCATCTTTTCATCTAGCTTGCCTTTTTTTCTCCAAACAAATCTCTCTCTTTTTTTAATTTATTTATCCCAGAGTTTCTCTTTGGCGCTCCTCTCTCGCTCTGCCTTGTTTTGTTTTTTTTTTTTGTTTCTTCTTCCCCCTCGTTTCTGTTCTCTCTATTTTCCTCCTCTGTCTGGGCCTCTCTCTCTCATCCTGTCTTGTCTTGGTTTGCGCGACTTCAGCACTTGCCCACCTTATTCCAGAGACTCTGAAAGAAAGAAAGGGAACAGGGAGAGTGGCTTACTCATGTGGCAAACACATTCAGACATGCACAAAGCCTATTCACGGCGCGAGATAGCTACTAACTGCATGGCTTTGAGAGGAAAAGTGACTGATTGAATTAAAATCAAAACCATCTATGAAAACACTGAAGTGACATCAAAGTGATTCAAAAATAAAAGCACAGCAAAGAATAGATGGATTGTGATCGCCGCATTGTGAAAAAACGGTTATAAACAGCTAAATATTAATTTTGTAGAAATGTATTCCCTGCTAAATGATGCACCATCGTACGAGAGTAGTAATGAACATGACTCATTTACAAATTCATTACACATTAATTCATTACATAACAGGTTCTACTCACATTACACAAGGACCGCATCCATACCAGGTACATATTGAAAACAAGAGGCCATATTGTCGGGTAAATACAATTTCGACTCACAACACAGTATGGAAATAGTGAGAAGCACTTTGCAATTTGCCCAGACAAGCCTTTCTGCACGCACTCCTCTCACACACTCTCACACACACACTCACACACACACTCACACACACACACACACAGCTTCTTGGCCGGGGCAGTAGAGGCGGGGGAATTCCTTCTCCGCTCACATACTGAAACCCTCCCTTTCTCTCTCTCTCTCTCTCTGTGGCAACCTTTATCTATGTATTTCAAAGCAGAGTCAATCCGCCCCTACAAACTCCATTTCCTGTGGAAGACCATTACCTAACTTCCCGTTACTTTATTCCCCCCTCTCTCTCTCTCTTTGCTACTATTACACTTTCATTCTTATCCCTTGCCTGCAATCTCTCTTCTCTCTCCAATATTGATTCCTACCTCTCATCTCTTCTCTCTCTCTCGTTTTCTTTCCTCTCCTTCTTACTTAGTCTCTGTCCTTTTTTTGTGTGTGTGTGTGCTGCAGTCATCCAGAGAAGCAGAGTTGTTCTGAATAATTGTTATTCCACACCAGAGTCATTCAGCATTTGCTCTTAGCCATGCTAGAGTCATTCAGAATATCTCCAATTCCACACCGGACTCATTCACAGCTCTGCCTCCATTTCGAGAGTAAAACAGATTGATTTTTGCCGACTTGTTGAACGAGAGGACTGTTGTCATTTAACTGGTTTGTTTGCCGTGTGGCTGATACGCACGGGACTTGCCTCGGGTCCTTGCTGCCTGCGTGCACTGCCTCATTTCTTCCAACACAAGAGTCTCCACGCAGCTACAAGTGCCAGGGAGATGTTAACAACAGGTGTATAAGAGGGAGAGTCAAAACACCCCCTATATGCTCTGTCATCTTTCTGAAATTTCTCACTCCAACTGTGATATTCACTGTCAAAATGTTCTGGATTGATGTCTATCATCCACCACCAGGCATGTCTACTTGTCAGTGACTGTTTGTCTGTTAACTTACATGTCTGCCTGTCTGTCCCTGCTTCTACATCCATCCTCCCACCAGTCTCTTTCTCTCAGTCTGCCTGTCTCTTCTCCCTTTTTGCTGCCTTCCTGTTTGTCTGTGACGGCTCGCATTCATTCAGGTCCTTTTAATATCTGCCACATCATATCGGCTAGAGAGAAATCCATTTTCAGAGATGAGTGCCGCCTGTCTCAAGGCCACACACACAGCAAACATCTATGTGATGATAGTTAATAGTGCACACACAGAGCTCGAGAGCTCACAGCCATCACTGTGCTCTATGTAAATCCCTATTTAGGACAGACAGCCGTAGATCAGCCACCATAAAATAATTTGGCAGCCGGCCTTACTTGGTCACGATAGAGGTATGCTACGTGTGTTTACTCAGTAGTGCAATGTGTACAACAGCTGGTGTCAGAGTCATGGGCCTAATGATAACAGCTTAAAGACAAACTGACGCAACTCACACTCCCCTCCGTGAAATATGGAGCGAGGAAGCCCGTATGGGAGCTATAGTAGGCCCGGGTCTCAAATATACATTAAGTGCAGGTTAACAAGTTCAGGCGTTTCTTGTTTGCAAAAAAGCCTTAATCCCGTTTGAGAGGCTGACATGAATACATGGTTAAACATGACTGTAGGCAGCATCGAGCTGCTACGAGTCATGTGAGGTGACAAAAACATCAAGTGCTACTTTTATGGACACATCATTTCGTTTAAATAGGCGTCTGTCCAGCTTTAGTCACAGGTGAAAACTTTTTTTGAACAGACCTTAGCTAAAACAAACTCAAAACAGCTCGATAAAAATGTAGCTTTAAGTATTAAGTGGATAATATTTATGTTATAAACATACAGGCTCAATGCATACACCTTAAAATCATTCTGCCACTATAATTCAATACAACTCGGGCATAGAAGTGAAGTCAGATCTCTCTGTCATTTATTATACAGTCTGACCTCCTGTGGTGTTGCAAAATCGTTTTTTAATGTTATATTTTTTACTAACATTAAACTTAAAAATATATAAGTTTTGTAATAAAACACAGCACCTGTTCAAAAGTGTATAACAGGATTACTACAGTGACCTATAAACCGACGGGCCGGGGTGTATAAATATATTGACATAATCATAATCCAGAGCAGATAACAGCGCCTGACTTCATGTCAGAATAAAAGCCCAAAGCTACGAAATGCAAACTAAAGGAGATGATGTCGTCATCTCTGGTTTAGCTGGATAGTACCGTGTATGTGTCAAGCCCTCGTAGTACCGCGATTACTACCAGTTTTACTCCACAACACAGCAGGCCGTGGCGTGCAGCGACCAGGCCTCGACTACACACACACACACACAAGGCCGCTTGGAAATCCTCTACTCACTGTCACCGGGAAATAACCGGTTTAACGGACATATTGACCCTTAATACCATGTAATACGGTACATATTCCCCGTGCTGCATGACAGTGTGAAATGTCCCGGGCGGATGAACGCGTTAACTTTGTCAATCCACTCCACAGTCACACACACACACACACACTCACACTTTCACCGACAAACAGCGGGACAAAGTCGGTGTGTTTTGGCCCATCCGAAAGTGACAGTCGCCCGAAAACGTAGCTAAAGCTGTCCGGGTAACTTTGTATTAAACCTCGTCGTCGTTTGCATTATTGCCACCGTGCTACAACAGGGGGAAAGTGTCAATATGTGGCCACAAAGTAGTACAAGGAGAAGGCCCTCGAGCCCCTACAAAACACAATAATTCAAACAGCCACGTTGATTCATGAAAAAGAGGAAGAGAATATATCAATGTAGAGGAGAGAGGAGCAGGAATGACAAAGCGAGGAGTTGTGTGTTGTTTTTTTTGTGTCGAGGTTTGACACCAAAGCACGAAAAAAGAAAAAAAGGAAGAAAAAAAAAATATATAACAGTTGTTCTAGGAAGTCCAGCGGCAGTCATGGCGTTGAATTTATTTCTAGTGGAAAAGTTTCAAGATCACTATGTCTAACCGCACCGCTCCCTTTTTTTCACTGAAGACACCCAATCCGCCCTCTACTCCTCTCCGTAGGCCACAGAGATATCGGAAAATATGCTGATCAGCTCAACTGCTAACACTGTTTGTGGCCACAGTAAACATGAACAACGTTAGCAGCTCGGCAAAAGCACAACAAGCCCCACTGCAGTGCTGCAGGAGAAAGATTTGTGGGCAGCTTATACTCACCAGAGCTAATATAGTACCCCGGTGTGAATCTCTGTTTAGTCCGCCGGGTAAAATAGGGCAGGGTGGCCAGTCGTCCGCGGCTGCCAATTAGCGGCCGTTCATGTTTCTCCGGCAAAGCAACTTAAAAGGAGGAAAAACTACTGCCCTGTACATTCTACACTACAGTCGCAAAATGGTGAATGAAGCCCCAAAGCCTTGACAACCAGCCCGTGCGGCCAATAGGGAAGCACGAACGCGTACAGTAGCCAATAGAATCCGGCCGGGGCGGGGCCACGCGTCAAAGTAAATTTGATCGACGGCGCGCCTCGGCCAATCACAGTGTGGGAAAACACAGAACAGCTGTTGGGAGAGAGAGGCTGCGGCGGCCAATAGGGCTCCTCTGTGGGCATGTCTGCGACTTCCACAGGCACGCAGGACAGGAATGAAACCTTTCTCTACCTCTTTGCCTGTCTTTTTTTCCCTTCTTTTCATCCCTCTCTTCACAAGTCTACGAACATAAAAACCGGAGATTGACAGTTTAAAGGTCGCCTGTCCTTTTATCACTTTTTTTTTTTGGTGGTAGACGAGCAAACAGTGACATGGCATTATCACATTTAATACAGATCAATATGTCATGTCCCAAAGTGTCTCATATAAAATCAGTTAAACTCATACATACAAAACAGCTCAAACAGACCCACTTAACTCTCTGTCAGCTATTTATTTAATTGGATGCATTCACTGTGCTGCCCACTGTCTCAGCTTTAATCCCTGTGAGCCACAGGTTAAGTGTAGTTTGAGAGTGACCACAAAGAACACCAACTCCCAAATTCTTAGGTTTGTCTCTCTCTCCATCCCTCTCACAAACTCACTCTCTCACTCTCCTCCCAGCTAATCAGAAGTGCCCCAAACAGCACAGCATCCCATAGTCCCGCCTCCCCGGCCAATCAGGACAGCTCCTGGAGGCTGTACGTCACCAGAGCAGTGTGTGATTGGCTGAGAAGCCCCAGGTCTGCAGGCCAATGACCGAGTGATGTGGTGAGGTCATTATGCTTGTTGCCATCAGCTCGGCCAAACAGGAAGAGTGAAACCTCAGTGAGTAAGTTGGTCCAAACGTGGGATTATGGTTCCTAAGAGAGTGACCCATATACACTGTGGGCCTCTTTGCACACACACAAACACACACTCTGTGTGTGCGCAGGGAGGCGTGCATGTGTAAGAGCAGGTACAGGCTGTAATACACTGAAGAATACAAGACAACAGCAAACAGGCTGAAAAAATTACGGTTAAACATGCATGAGTGCACACACACAAACACGCTTACACACATATAGTGTGTGTCCAACACACACACATGCACACACAATCAACACAGTGCGATTTCATAAGACACTAATGGTGTGTGAATTGCTGTGGAGTGCAGTGCGATGTGCTGTTTCTATAGCTTACAGGCACAGATGGCGAGTTTGGTCAATGATGATACAAAGATGGCTGGTTGCGGCATTGCAGTCTGCCTGGCACACACACACACACACGTACACACACACACATGCACACAAGCAAGCGGGTACACTATACACAGTCACACACACAACTGGGCGCACGCATACAAGCAAGCACCTACACACACACATAGCAGGCGCAGTGGAGTTAGAACATGCCTAGGCGTTACATAAGCCGTACGTGTACTGGAGCACACACACACAACACACACAGACACACACACACTGCGCCCATCCCTGCGCAAGCAAACACGTATATACACACTTTTGTGTGTACTGTGCACACTATGTAGCCTGCAAAGGGAGATATGCACTGTTGCACATACAACTAAGTACAGTGCAGGTTTATTACCAGTATCAAGTTTGCATAAGCAACATACACACACACACACACAAGCTCAGCATTCATGTATTTACTGTACACATTTCATTGCTAAAACATGCACAATTTGTGACTCATAAATGTGTGAAAACGCGCCACAAACACACACGCAGACATACATACATACATATGTAAGTGCAGAGTGAGTGGGATCTCCAGACATCTCCCACACCCCTGATAGTGAAGCACTGCAGTCTCTGTCTCTCTCTCTAACCGACTGCTCATTCACCATAGAGGGAGTGTGTATACAGAAATGTAGGGCGAGTACTGCGATCACGCAACTTTGAGGGGCGGCTGGTTTCGTAAGGCGCAGTCGAGAGACGTTAGAGAGAGGAAGAGACCCGAGATTTAAGTCTGAGCTAAAGCTTCAGACTAGAAATGAAAGTGCAAAGGAGACTTCAGTCGTAAAAGAAAGTAGACATGAGACAGACAGCAAAGAAAATTATGACAGACAGGTCGTTGCACTACAAGAAAGAGGGACAAAGACACAGACGTTACTCATGCAAGCTGCAGAAACAGCGACGAAGAACCGCAAAGAGAGAAAACAGAGTAAAAAAGACCAGAGAGGTAGACTGAGAGGGACTCTTTGCTGCAGAAGTCGAGCTGTTTGTGAATGAGTGCCATAAATCCGGCTGGTATTAGCACCTCTGAGCACTTTGTAAGAATGAGGCGGAGAGCTGCGGATAAGCCCCCCAATCCCAGTCACTTTACACTAAATGCATTATGGCCACTTAACTGCTAAACAGCTCCAGGGATCCTGCACTGTACCTGACCCAACACTCTAACACTCTCTAATTCAAGTGTGTGTGTGTGTGTGTGTTTTTAAAAAAGAACAAATGGAGAGTGAGAGATGGACCAGATGAGTCCAACTCTACTCTTCCAACACTTTGAGGTTGAGTAGATGTACAGTGGATTAACAGCCTGCAGCTCGTGTGAATAATGAAATCTAACATGAGTGTGTAGCCACTTAACTGCACGAGTAATTAGTAATGACAATAGAATTATTATATTATTAGTATTAGATGTAATATTCACAGTAAAGAAGGATGGATGTCAGGCACGGCAACATCATATTTTAGCCTCAGAATTATTTTAGATGTAAAAACTTCACATGTGCAGTTTACACGGAGAAGCAACGGCAAAAAAAATGGACCGTGAGGTGACACCAGGTTTTCAACGGCTGCTTCCAAGATCAAGAGAAAATTTTAGGCCAAAGTCTTTAAGGTGCTTAAGAATCCTGGAAAGCTGGAAGATTTAAAGTCTCATGGCAACTGACCAAACTCAATATTTGAATATTTGTTTAATCTGTGACAGTACGTCATGTTTTATACTCAAAACTTGTTAAACGTGCAGCAGAGTAAAAGTCTAAAAATAACATAGGATGGAAAAATTTGAGTAAAATACAACTAAATCCAATTTGCATGTGAGGACAGGACCTGAGTAAGTGAACCTAAGAGGCGAAAATGAACTTAAGGTACAATTCTTTCATCAGTTCCTGTTTCTGAAGTAAAGGATGAACTTTCGAGCTTAAATACAAATATGTAAAATATACAGCAGTACATGCAGTGCTTGTTTGCTTGTCTCATTTCCATCTCAGACATCAGATATGTGTCGCTTTCAGTTAACGCTTCCTGTGCAGTGAAAGTTAAAACATTGGAACGGAATGATAAGACTTTACCAGTACGACTTCATGATCACAAGTCAGGCAGAAGGACACCTGTTTTTTTACTTCAGTTCGTACATTTTTTTCTAACGTGAGTTCACTGGGAACATCGTTTGTACACATAAACTGTTTTCCTTCATTAACATGCCAGAAAAAAAGGTCCAAACATTCTGAGAAGCCCCTGAGGAATCATTTAAAAATGTAAATTTCATGTTTATGTTTGTTTTGATGAAGAACAGTGAACTCCTCGACCTGCTGCATATCATCCAAAGGCTGCAGGGAGAGAGCACCATGTTTTACCTTCCTGCTCTTGACCCAAACTAACACTCACAACC
>JAQNCA010000008.1:2562858-2579611 GCA_029783725.1 Acanthurus tractus
AAACGGAGGGTGCAGCTGTGCTTTCAGACGCTTTTCAGACCTCTTTTTTGTTTTTTTATGTAGGAAATGATGATAAACTAAACATCAATCTTCTTAAGGAGGAAAAGATAAAATGCCTTTTTGAAATGTGAGGCATCTTTGACACTTTAAAACGTGTCTGAAAGGAGTTTGAATAAACTCCTCTCTGCTGAAAGTGATGCTAACGGGCTCTTTCGCCCTCCAGAACCTCACAGTGGCTCATTCATACTGTTTTACTGTCTGTTGACAGCAAATATAGAAGAAAAGTATGTAAAAGTCGACAGCAGCAACACAGCGACGGGCCAACCAAAACACTAACAAGCTGCTCAGATTTGGGTGAGTGTTGATCTAAAGGCCTGCGGCGTGGACGCCGAGCTGCAGGCGCCTTCAGAGGGAAGCTCGCCGGGGGTTTTTTTCAGCTCGGTCCTTCGTCGGTTTCACTCTTCTCTCTCTTTCTTGACTTCCTTTTCTTCGTCGTTGTATCCTCCGACTCTGGTGTCTGTCACCGCGTCGCCTCTCTGCTCTGCTTCCTTCTCGCTGACGGGAAAGCAGACGTCAGACTCGGCGCTGCGTCTCTCCCTCGTCCTCCGTGTCGTTGCTGTTTGAATGTAATGTATATATTTGGCGTGACATGTATAGTCTGCAGTCTGGTGCTGCCGTGCCATGTGAGGCCCTGCTGTGTGTCAGCGCTTGTCTCTACCTGCGTATCTCGGAGACAAATTATAGTCCGTGAACTGAGGGATTAAGGCGTCTCTGACTCAGATGGCTTTTTTGTTTCGCTCTTTGTTTGAGTGAAAACACTTTAAGAGTTTTTAAAAGCCTCGGCCCGACAAAGTGTTTTGTTGGCCAGTTTCGGTGTTTTTTCTGTCCCACAACCTGAAATAAAAAAGAGATAAAAACCACGTAACAGCGGAGGTTTGGCTGCTCAGTTTTCCCCTCCGACTGAAAGGCAAAACCTCTTTATCGTCCTCTAGTTATTTGTAGTTAAATTATCATCTTTTACGCTTCTGTGTTTGCAGTTCGGGCCTGTGAGCTCAGACAAAGTGGTCTGTGGTTCCTTGTCTTGTGAACCGCCGACAGACAGCAGACTGTCAGACGGATCAGCTGTCGATACGATCAAATCTTTGACCTTTAAAAGTTACAAAACGCTCCATCTGCCCACACGGGAGGGGGGGGATCCTGCCACCTTCAATTAGGACGGTTTTCTTCACCTCTTCGCCGTCATCAGTCAGCCTGGAGGGGAGCGTTGGCTCGCCGGCGTCTCCAGCGGTAGGTATCAGATGTTGGGTGAGGGCAGGCGGCGGTGTGGTGCGGCGGGCTTGGCTGCACACAGTTACGCTCCGATGGCTTTGGATTGAGGCTGAGTTTGTCTGAGGCGGGTTGGGATTGGCCGGCGTTGTGTTTGTGTAGGTTTGGCTGGGTCGTCTGCGCGGGAAGCCGTCTATAGGCTCAGCAATATGCAAAGAAAAAAAAAAGTCCCGCTCCTTGGCTGAAGTCTGCAGCGTTATGGCAACAGACATCACACCGGGGGCCGCGGTGATTAGCCAAACCGAGCGGCCACCCAGCCAACCGCACGCAGCCGGCCACCTACCACACACCCCGATACCCACAGTTTGGTTTCTATAGCTACAGAGTGACTGTGTGTGCATCACCGCGGTTACCGGGGGACGTTGTGTCTGGGCTGTCGGACCTCGGGGAGACGGTCTGACGTCAGAGTGAGACGCGGTGTCGCGTGTGTTCACGTCGTAGGCGTTGTGATGCAGAGACGGGAGGGTGGAGGGTGGAGGTCAAACATCAGGCGACGCCGGATTCATCCACCCTGACAGTCAGGAGGAGAAACCTGATCTGAGGTCAGAGAAACACAAGACGGAGTGAGAGGAAGCAGGACTTTTACAGATTTCATACAGGAACCAGTTTGCTCTCAGATTAATAAACTCTGACTACATGAAACATACATAACATAAGTACAGAAGTAATTAAAATTTAACTTAGCAACACTTTCTTCGGCATAACATGACACTCTTTACTCCTTTATGATTATATGGCAGCTGAAGTCAATTTTCATTTTTAATTGTAATGGATTGTTAAAAATTAAACCAACCTTTTTTGACTTTTGTCCTCTCATAAAAACTGTCTCGCTTGGACTCCTCGTCACGTTTCAGAGGTCAAGCTGATTCACCAGTGAGACGTTTCTCCTCCAAACTTCTCAGACACTTTGATTTTTGCATAAAATACACAAATAAAATATTTTGTGCACTTTGTTTTTCATCTTTTTTTGCTCATTTATCATCTCGACCCTTCAGATTTATCATGTGACCCTTTTAAGAGGACGCGACCCAGAGGTTGGACTTACCTGTCTGTGCACACACTGCATTAAGAATGAATGACATAAAGGAAAAGACAACAGTCTCAAGGCCAGAAAACAAACACTTTCACTCTCTGAACGTTCTGTAGATTTTGCTGGTGTTGCTGCTCTTTCACCTCGGCAGGGTTTCGAGTTCAGGACTTTTTCGTCTGCATGTGACCTGACACGCAGACGGGAGTCAACAACCGGCCGAGTACAATAAATAAAGATCAAATAATTTGCGGGTTTTCTTAAATAAACACCATCGACTGAACAAACAGAGAATCGGCAGCGGCGGCTCGTGACAGCACAGAGCGTGAGCTGTTCGCCTGCTGATTTTCATATTTATTCAAAATGACTCAAACCAGTGTGACATGTTTGTACCGGTTTCTCAGCAGAGAGACAGTTAAACTGTTGAGGCCCAATTTACATGTGAAATGCAGCAAAACACGCAAACTGTGACAAAGCGACTCGTCGGCTCAAAACAAGGCAACAAGAAAACATCCACACGCATCGCAACAGAGCAGAGACTGATCGCTGACGAGCGTGTGTCGTTTCTGATGGAGGAATGTAACTGAGTACATTTACTCAAGTACTCTACTTAAAAAAAAAAAAAAGCTTACAAATAAGAGGTTTGTGAATCAGGTATTTAAATTTCCTGACACTTAAAAGTTAATTGCAGAGAGTAATATTGTGCATGTAGTCCATTACGTTTATTTGACAGCTTTAGTTACTAGTTACTTTGCGAATGTGTTACATTACATGTGTTTAATAAATATAGCTACGAAACTGGATGTAAAATTGGAGCTGAAATAATGAGTTGATTGGTTTATTATCAGAAAAAAAAGAATAAGCAGCTGTTCTGATTTGTGTCATTTTGTTCAAAATGTGTCTGTTTGTTGTTTTTTTGCATCTTAAATGCAGTAAACGAAATAATTTTCAGGTTCAGACATTTTGTCCGACAAAACAAGACGACGGCAGATGTCACGTTAAGCTCTTTGTAATCTATAATTAAATTTAATGATCAGCTGCAGCTCAACATGAAACAGTGAAAGATTTGTTTCCCCTCAACATTTTTTCATTTACAGAATTCTACCAAAACATTGATGCAAAAGTAATCAGATACCACAGTACCTGAAGTAACTGGATGCACTCACAAGCTGCGATTACTTTTATTTATTTCTCTAATAATACTTGTGTATTTTTGCTTAAGTAAAGTTTTCAGGCCTTTAACCTGCCGCAGAGTATTTTTACAGAGTGGTATTAGTATTTTCACTGAAGTAACGGATCTGAATACTTTCTAGAAAACTTGGTTCAGAAAAAGTTTCTTCAGACCTCGAAGTTTCAAAGTGTGTCGTCCTTCAGAGGTGGAATTTAAAAATCCTCAAAGGTTTTTTTTTTTTTTTTTTCATGAAGCTCTTAAGCAGAGTTTGACAATGACGGAAATATTCAGCAGAAATTCCAAAAAAGCTCGACGGTCGGACTCAAAATCCTTGTGACTTCAGATGAAATGTGATTTTTTTTAAGGGAGAGTCGAGCGTTGGTGACAAAAACTGGAAATAAAGTTTTAAAGGGCAGGGGTTTTTTTTTTCTATTGAAGGAAAATATTTGAGAAGGAATGTGATTCGGGGTAAATTTGTGTATTTTCTTTTGCTGTTTCTCAGCTTTCAGACGGAGATGGAGGGAGATTGTGTTTTTCTGACGGTAACAGGAGAACATGGTGGATCGTCTCTGGTTGTCAGAGTCTGACATCAGATAGCCTGTTTGTCGGAGCTTTGGCAACGTCACCAAATCCTGCCACAACAACTCCCCCTCTGTCTCTGCGGTGAGACCAGCTTCTCGCTCACTCTTTCATGTATTTCTTTATTAAATTTACATCTTTTTCACTCCAAGTCTTAAGTGAAACAGTGAGGAGAAACAACCCAGAAGTCCCAGCGTGTAAATGAAATATCACTCTTATTTTTTATTCTTTGTATCGAACAATTTCTTTGGTCATAATGACGAAACTGTGGACTGACATGACTCCCTTTAATGCTGCCTGACCAAAGATTAGAGGAAGTTTATATAAATTATTGTAAATTAAGACTAAATTATAAATTTTCTCTCAGAATTAAAAAAGATTTTTAATGTTTTATTATTTATAATACTGGATACCATTAATAACAACAGGAAAAACAAGTTTATTAAAAAGGAAAAGAAACATGTTCCCTTGAAACATTTGAGCCTT
This sequence comes from Acanthurus tractus, assembly GCA_029783725.1. Taxonomy (NCBI): domain Eukaryota; kingdom Metazoa; phylum Chordata; class Actinopteri; order Acanthuriformes; family Acanthuridae; genus Acanthurus; species Acanthurus tractus. The sequence continues at coordinate 2,567,448 of JAQNCA010000008.1, forward strand.
AAAACAAGAGTTTTTAAAATAGTGAATTGGCGCCATCTAGTGGTTCTTAGATACTGCAACTCAACACGCAGGCAAATGTTTGAGGCAAATGTTTGCTCTCCTCACGAAATACTTCTTAAATATAAAATCTAGAATATGTCATTGTGAGAAAATAACATTAATGGTTTAATACAAATGTTTTAAAATCTAAAAATACATGAACAAAAAAGGAACTTGTAGCAAATTATATTATAATTGGTGTAACTGCTAAAGAGAGGGGCTGAAATTAAATTGAAATGTTTAACATTAGGACACAAATCCCTCTGTTTGTGGTCTTAAAATAAAAATTAAAATGTAAATCCCAAATTAATTTGATCAAAATTGCAAAATTTCATGGAAAAAAACCCCAAAAAACAGTTACAAAGTCCAATTTTGGTGTCTTTTTGTCAAAAAAGAATTACTCTCTCCTACCTTGAGTGTGTTTACTGTTGTTGATGAAAACTAAATTAAATTAAATGATATGTTTTTTAATCTGTAAACAAATATTTTAATTTCCGTGCTGGTTCGGACTGAAGCTGCTGGTTTCACAGCTGCTTCTCACCTGGTTCTTCAGTTTGGTTCCCAAACATTCGCCTCAGTCACATCTGGCAGGAGCAGAGTGTGTGAAGGTGCAAACACAGACGCTCATTCACGGTTACGGAGCAACGAGAGTGTGTCGACGGAGTAAAAAACTGTGTGAGTGTGTTACAGAGACAGACGCAGAGTGTGTGTGTGTGTGTGTGTGTGTTTGTGCCCTGCAGCAGGCTAGCTGCTCCTCAGGGAGCTGTGGGTTACAACGTGCTGGTTCCCAGAAGAGAGAGACTGACTGGAAACACACACACACACACACACAGACCAGGCCACCCAGCTCCGAGCCACCCAGGACCACGAGCAGCATCATTATTTCATGAGATCCGTCCACGAGGGAGGCGGCCGAACGTCAAAGCAACACGTCATCAGTTTCACACAGAAGCCTCATATCTGCCTTTCATGTCGCCACATCTGGCAGCTGCTGGAAGAACATGTTTCAATCATGACCGAGACTCGACATCAAACCAAACACAGCGTGGAACATCAGAGGGTTAAAGCTCTCTGAGGAGAGCGAGCAGACACAAAAACACAGAGCCATTAAAGAGCAAAATGACGGTGTCGACTCGTGACCAGAACGCAAACAGTGTGTGTTTTCCAGGTTACCATGTTACTGCTGCAAACGAGCGACTGTGGCACAAACCGACAGCTTCACATCCCAGCGCCCAGTAATTTGCTGGACGGGGAACTGAGAGAAACCAAGTTCTCATTTTTACCCCGAAGCTATCAGTGTGTGGATGCTCTGGTGTGATTTACTGTAGATGGCAGGAGCCACGGGGATTTTGGTTTTGGCTGATCTGCGACGCTACAAAGCTGCTAACCACTTTGGAAAGAAGAAAAAACCCAGCAAAGAGGAGGAGGAGGAGGAGGCATGTCGACTCTGGCTGAGGAGATGAAGTTTGTGGACAGAAAACAAGTTCGATCTCCTCTCGGTAAACAAAAACACAGTGAGCTCCTGCTGCAGCAGCAGCGGCGGCATGGGGGACCGAGGCTCTGCTGGACACGAATGAGCTGTGAGCGAACACCAACGCTGCTGCTGCTGCTGCTGCTGCCGGACCGGAGCACCGACACATTAAATATCTATAATCCCTGGCAGGCTGCAGGGTTTCTGTCCTGCTCTGGGCCCCCTGAATGATTCAGGGGTTTCCCCTCCCAGATGGCACCCCTCCACCTGTATAACTGCAGAAAATGCAAAGAAAAAAGTGCATGTGTGCCAAAAAAAAAAAAAATCCTCCTGCTAAGTCAGCAACTCTCGACACGGCGAAGCCATGAGAGAATTTAGAGGAAGGAAAGAAGCGAGAGTGAACGACGGGAAGACGTGACAAGATTCACACAGGAAGATCTGATTCTGGTGTTTTAGCGTTTTTCCTGTTGCTGAACACGACGGCAGAACGCTGCTGTCTAATTATTCTAAAGTAGAAAACAGACAGAGAAAAGATTTCTTGCTCTAAAACCCTGTAACTCCCACACACCACCATGTTGTAATAATATATACTGTACGTCTATTATTAACACAGACACTGACATGTTTCAGCTGCACTGTTTCCACTGGACACACATCATCTGAAAATATCGACTTTGCCATCACAATGAAATATTAGTGAAAGAGACAGAAAAAGCACAAAAACACAGTTTGGTTCGAGAAGCGAACACAAGGAAAAACAGAGCTGTGTTTTTAGTTTATGTTCCCGGCAGATAATCGTGACTGGACACTGAAAAGAAACGGGATTCACGCACTCGAGGAGAAATAATACACTGAAGTTTCTGTTTAAGGAGTAAATATTAGAAGTTGAAGACCTTTTCCCACCTCACAGCGTCTGCATGAGACTTTAAACAATTAAAACAGCAGATGTGTTTTATGCCCTCGCTCTGGATGAGAGCGTCTGCAGAATGTTTCCTCTTTGTGACTGGTTCTTTTGTGTTCAAGAGCACCTTGATGTTTCCTCGAGGTAACTGCAGGTGAGACTGAGCACTTGGCCTCTGAATTCTTGGTGTTTGGAGGACAAATACTTCCTGCACACAAAATGTGTCCTAGTTTGACTATTTTAATGCCCGAATCCTTCAAGTTTTTACCTTTTTTGTTTCTAAGAATGCAGTTTTTTAGAAGTTTAAAGGTGCTGTTAACATTTTTTCGGGCCACTTCGAAGCAGCAGAAACACTAAATTGACATATTATCACCCAGTAAAGTTGAGATTGCAAACATGTGCGTGTTTTTCACATCCTTTGTTAACATGCATCAGAGCTGTAGGACCGAGATTTCAACACTGTGATGCTCGACAGCGTTGGTCGTTTCAGGAGGCGTAAAGAAACCAACATGTTTATGTCGTATTTGCATAACAAAGTGTTTCATCATGTCATAGCGAGATGCTTTCCTTTGTACAGCAGCTAGTTGCTAACTGTGTCTGCCTGCGTTTTATCTCTTCTATTCTTGTGTGCAGCAAAAACCAAAACAGAATAAAAAAAGCAACAAAGACACAGGAGATGACTTTGGTCTAAATTCGCACTTTATTCCTAACACTTACAGGTTTGTTTTGTCCCCATTTCCCTGGCCCCCAAAACAACAGGCACACAGATAGCGATGAGTTAAGGGACAGTAGTAGAGAACAGTTTTCAAACCCAAACGTTTCCAACAGAATCAGGTTATAGAATCAACTCAGACAGAGAGAGCCTCGAGGTCAAAAAACAGCATATCGTAAGCATACTTCAAAACAGAAAGAAGGACCCAAAAAACAGACACTAAAGCTTACAGAGCAGTGTTTGTCTCATCTTTTATGTTCATCGCCACCTTCATCATCACCATCATCATCTTTAGGCTATATTTAAGAATACTTTTGGAGTTTACAACCATCATAAAAACGTGGGTGTTGTACAATGCGGAGAAAAAAAAGAGGAAAATCAAGGTGAGAAGATACAGTGGAGCTCTTTGGTTTTCACTATTGAGGTTTTTTTTTTTTTCTTTAGCAGTAAAATCTATCTTTGCTGTCCTCTTAACCTTTGGATTTAAGCTGCATTGTAGAAAAAATAGAAAGGAAAATGTTTCTTTTAAATTTTCTCCTAAATAAATGAAAGATAACACGGGGCAAACAATATCGACTTAAGTTATTCTCTCCTTTTTTTTTTTCCCTCTCTGTTATTAGGTTTTACATTTTTGTGTTCTCAAGGCCAAAAAAAGACTCTCTTATGTGTCACGGTGACTTGGAAAGTTGAGCATAGTAATAAAATTAACATTCACAGCCACAGAAGAACTACAGTAGAAAACTGTCAAGGCCTGAAGTGCTCTTATTATGTGACAGCGTTTTTATATTAACCACAGGATACTTTTTATTTTAGCAGTTACAGTCCCTAACAAGAATCCTGAATGTTTATATACACATGGAATGACTGTAAGTGTGTGTGAGTGTGTGAGTGTGTGTGTGTTGTGTTGTGTTTGTAGTGTAGCGTCTCACTGTGGTAGTTTTTTAACTTTGGTATTATTCTCTGTCCACCACAGCCGAGTCCGACTACACAGGCACACATACAGACGGAGCTGAACTGCTGTCGGAGAAAAAACAAAACAAAACACAGATCTTAAAAGAATAAATTCGTATTAAGTTCAGTTCGACATCCTTGGATTTTTTTTAAAGCTCCGCAGTGGATTTTCAACAGCCAAAGGCTCAAGAAACACACTACAAACACGAATCAGGACGTGTTTTTTAAGTAAAAACACCAAACCTGGAGTTCAGATGTTTTCCTCCGACAGCAGTGATGAATATACACACACGCTCGTCTTTACAAAACACGGCCACATCGTCGACATATCACCGAACTCCAAACAGTGGACGCGACAAACGTGGCGGCGTGTGATGTAAGTTAAAGCCATAATAAAACTGGTTGATGGAAATCTTTGTTTCTTCTTTGTCAAACCAACTTGCTAGGGCCAGTTTCACATCCCTCAACTCCTGAGTTCAGACAAGTCACGTCTTTTTTTGTTTTATTTTTTTTTCTTTTTGTCATTAAAGCTTGAATGTCTATTTGGTTTTTTCATCAGAGCATCAGAGGTATGAGTTAAAGTCCTCGTCCTGAAGCGGGACGGAAGGAATCAGAAAGCTTTTCAGAGAGCAGAGGGGGAGACGAAGACGGAGGAAATTCAATGTGAAATGTTGGATTTTTTAAAACAAAAGGACAAAAGTTGAGAAAGGTGTCAACCATGACCAGTTTAACCAGTCTGGAGCGTGTGATACTGAACTGGGTCAAAACTCTGGCTGACAACAGAGACCTGTTTCATGAAATGTCCTGAAGCTGCAAACATGGTCCACCTGGACTGGACTGTACAAGCTAAGTCCTTTCTAAGTTTTTAAAGAAATACTAGTTTTATCAGGACAGTTTCTGCCATAAAAACAAGTGTCTTGGTAATATAGAAATTAGTGTAATGTGAATGTGAGGAAAAATTTGCAGACAGCTGTCGAACCAGTTATTATTAGCCTATAAATTTAAAAAAACGTTTAAGAGTTTTTTGCTTTTTTGTTTAACGATGCTAATTCAAACAAAGCTTTTTAGCTAGTCATGTAATCAGACAGCATTAGCGTAGCATTTTGTGATGAGATGTAGCTACATTGTGTTATTTCTGAGAAATTTGTTTTGATTCTTCCAGTTGACATTTTATTAAATTGCGTTTTAATAATTTTGCCCGATCTTCTACGACCATAGTGTCTATAAGCTACTTTGAACTTCAGCCTTTACGAAGGATGACGTTAGCTTTGTCTGTTAGCATTAGCTAGTTACGGAGTGGAAATATACAGTAACATATCATCTTTACCAAAGAATGAGTTTGTGTGATGCAACCAGTTTAATGTGTTAGCCTTCATTAACAAGGCTGAAAACTTAAACATAATCTAATTATAAGCTAACGAAGAGGTCGAGCAACCTTTCAACATGAATAAAAACAATTCTCAGCATGAGTCTGATCCATAGTGACACACCCAGTGTTTTACATGCGTCTTTTTTAAATGCATGTTTGGTTAAGTAACCAAAACATCACTGAAGATGATAACACAGTAACACACACTCCAGATAATTTGACGTACGGGACGGTGAACTTCCCACACAGCTAGTTTAAAAACAGCACTTTCCTCCGTCACAGTTTCCCTGCTACTTTTTCTCTCTGTCTCAGGTTTCAACAGTCTTTAGGTTTGGTTTTGGTTTGAAACATTCGTTTGGCATCTTCTCTTCTTGTCTTGATCTCAAGAACACCCCTCTCCGCGGATACAAGCCTCACAACAACCCCTGAAAAACTATTACAAAGATCCAGAAAGACATAAATAGAATCCAATAAATACATAAATAAAGCATTAATAAATAAACAAGGTGAGAGACAAAGAAGTTTGATAAATACAAACAGACCGTTTTTTCCCATCCCCGAAAAAGCACACACCTCCCTCATACAATAAATACAAATACTTTTTTTTCCAACAAAGAGCCCGAGAGAGAGATAAAGAGTTTTAAAGCTTTTGGTTCGTCTTCGGTCGTCATCATCAAAGGATAGCAGTCCCAGCCTTTTTTATACATCAGCAACAAGTAAGAGCAGTTAAACATAGATTACTTTCCCCCTACAAAAAACCTAGAAGAACTAATGGATACATTCCCTCTAAAAATGGACGTCAACAGCCTTTTTTCTGCCTCAGACATCAACGCCCGCCGCTTCCCTCCCCACGTCACCTTTATCATCGGTTGCCTTCGGTATCTGTGTCTGTAACATGAAGTCTGACTCTGTTTTCAACCTGGGCCTTGTGTTTTTTGTCCATCACATTCTCACAAAAACATTAACATCTTCACTGTTGAGCTGTTTAAAGGAACTCACAGGCATTTCTGCATGCTTTTGCCCCCAAAATCTAGATATTTTATGGGTTGGTTTGTCAACTTTTGATCATCATGATTTGGCGTACTGGTTTATGGGTCACATGACTTGTTAACATGCGACCCTGCTCTCAGTTGCGTTGCCATTTCATTCATTTCTTTGTAAAGAAACAATGATGTAATGTTACATGTCTCTCAAGTATGTTTTTAGGTCTGTAAACTGATGTGCATTTATTCTTAAATAAATAAAAAACAGTAGCTGCCTGTAAAAGTGTGAAATCAAAAGACTTGAACGTTTAAAACCAGTATAGTTATTGGACTTTCTTGTTGTTGCTTTAAAATTCAGCTCCGTGTGGCCAAAAAAGCATGTCAGTAACTTTCAAACATGTATTATTAATCCCTCTGTAACAAAAAATATCTATTTAAAAGATAAAAACGACAGCTACTGCGCAGACGAGCTGCAGACTCAGGCTGATATCTCTGCTGCTGTGTAAGTCAAAGGAAAAATAAACAGTGAAAGTCATGTGATTATAAAACTTGTGCATCTTTTTGAAAGGTGACGGTGGAAAAAAATCACATGAATGTTGAAAAGCTGCTTTGTTTTTTACATCCAGGGTTTTAAATGAAAAGATCTGTGTTGTTACACTTTGGCTAAAGTGATGATAAGACTGATGGGAAACCTGTGTGGAAACTGGTCCAGGTTGAAAATAGTAATAATAGAGTTTTGCTGCAAAGCATCAAGTGAAATGTAACAGAAAAACTGTGTTTTGTGTTTTATGGTTTGGTTTGTATGCATGAATTTCATCTTTGTACCAACACATGCTCCCAGAAGCACACACACACACACACACTCATACATGCACTTATACACTCACAAACACACACACACACACACACCAGCTGAGCCACTCGTACAACTTGTGCATTGGTTTGGTTGTTCTATTTGGTATGTGTTATGTTTAAAAAGTTTAGCTTTTGGTTTTCAGTTTTGGCTTTTTCACGACATTCTGAATAGACTAAAAAAAAAAAAAAAAGTTTTTTTTTTTGTCTGGGAAGCTACATGTCACAGCTATTTTCCATCCAAAAAACAAAAACAGAAACTAAAATCCAGAGCACAACCGAAGAGACGAGAAGTTATGAAAATAGGCAACACGTCGCCGAACCCGCCACCTCCCCGCCCACATCCCCCTCCCTCCCTCCCTCCTTCCCTCCTTCCCGCCGCATAATAAGTAGAAAGCAATGAGACGAATCCATACATCATTAACAGACACACTATGGAAAGCAAAAACAAAAATATATATATTCTCAAAGTCAGTTTTGTTGAGGTTATTTCATATTTTATCCATCCAGGAAAAAAAGAAAGTGAGAACAAAGCCGAGGTCGCTGGCAGAGGGCGAGAGGGAAACGATTTCTGTCTGTCGATACAAGAACAGCAATCACAGCTAAAGACGGACAGACAGACAGGGCCTTACTCCCCCCTTCTCTCCCCTCGTCCTCCCCCTCTTTGTTTGTATTTGGTTTAGTAACGGTTCAGTCACTCATACATAACTAGTAGCAGTAGTAGTAGCTTTTGGTTTTGGGTTTTCTCTTTTTGGTTTTTTGGTCCGCCGCATCGAGCGCACCTCCTCCTGCTCCTCTTCCTCCTTCTTCTCCTCCTCTTCTTCCTGCTTTCCCCCTGCAGCTTTTTTTTTTTTTTTTTTATACCTTTGGCTCCTCCGCTCCTGACCATTTCTCCTTCTCCTCTTCTTCTTCTCCTCTTTTCTTTTGGCCCTTTGATCTGATCTTTGGAGACAAAGGAGAGGGGCAGATGGGAGGGAGGGATGGAGGGCAGGGGTTTGGGGGCAGTAAGGGGAACACCGGTGCTTCACCTCTTTCTTTTGTTCTTTTTTTTTTTTTTGGTTTGGACTCTTTCTTATGCCTGTAGTGTGTGTGTCTGCGTGTTTTTTTTCCTTTGACACTGCTGAGGTTTTTGTCTGGACACTCGTCTCCCGGGCGAATCCAGAGACAACGCTGCCAGAGGCGATGCTTTGGTATCCAAGAGTGACTGTCTGGTGGTAGATGAGCAGTCTGGAAGATGACATGGTGATGGGATGGGTGTGTAGAGGATGATAACAAACAAAATAAGGCAAATTATGCTGAAAGGAATCCCAAGACTGACCACATCTGCCTGTGGCGAGTGTGTTTTCTCTTTGCAGGCAGTGTAAATACTCCTCAGTGTGTAGAACTCACTTTCAAGATAAGAATACTGATGATGATGATGATGATGGTGGTAAAGAAATTCCTGATAAAATTATTCTACAGAATAAAAAGGTGGAAATAAACCTCCCAAAACCCATTGTGATCCTTAAGATTTACATTAATGCTAAAAACCAATTTTGACTTTTGCAAACCAGGATTTTCCAACATGTCTGTTTGCTTTTATCTTATTTAAGCGCCAGAAGGCAGAAGGGTGGGTTTTGTAACAGAGTGCCAGTCAGTGAACACCAGAAAGCTCAGGCGTTCATCGTAAAGCTTTTAAATGTTATTCTTATTCCACAGTCTGTATGGATTGGCATCTTACCTGATGCTATAGTAATTACAGGGGTAAACTCCACCCGTCTGCCTCTCTGGGCTGGTTAAAACAAACACCGTCTGTTCTGATGTATGGTACTTTCACACTGTAAAGCTGTTAAAGAGGTAGGTAGAAATCTTGCATGTGGGATCAACTGTAAAGCATCAAAGTCATGTATTTGGCAGAAAAATACCAAAAAGAGCACTGAATACAAAATCATAGAAAAATAGATGTTTGGTAAATCTCAAACTGAAAAAGATAACGATGAAAACTGAAACGGAGTATGTTTGGTATGAAGTAGGATGGAGTACTGAGCCGATCCCGGACGGATCAGGATGCAAAAGTCTTTTTTTGAACTAAAGCTTTTCTCTCCGTTTGTTGTTTTTTTGTCTTTTTGGTTTTCAGTTTTTGGTATTTGGAGATTTTGGTTTTTCGTCTTTGTAAGTGTGTGTTTCTCTTTCTCTTCTAGCATCTTCTCTTCTTTTTTTTTAACATTTGGTTGCAACCACATGACCTTCGACGCTTGTTAAACAAGTCTTTTCTTCTCGCCTCCCATGTCTCACACACCGTATCGCTTGTCATCCCTGCCCTCAGTGAGTTTAGTTTCTTCTCCAGCCGATAAAAAGCATGGTGTTCGTTTTCTCGATGCCACGCTTAAAAACACGCTCCTCAATGCCACCTCTCCAGCTGTAGATCATTATTTGGTTTCAATTTTCCCCCCTCCGTTCTGCAGTTCTCTCTATCCTCTCCATCCTCACTCTCTCTTCGCTTCCTCCCCTCATCCGTCTGTGTATATTTTTGGCTTCAGAAGACTTCAGTGGGGAGACGGAGAAGGAGAGAGGTGAAATCGGAGATGGATCAGACAGAGAGATGGCTTTGGTTGAAAGGCGAGGTTGTAAATTTAGATTTTTTAAAGCTCCTTTAACGCTCTGCTTCCTCCTCTTCCTCCTCCTCGTCCTCCTCTGATAGGATACTTTGGCTGTCAGTCAGGCGTCACTCGGCCATGGCCCCTCCCAGGGGCGGCGGTGAGGCTTCACTGAAGGAACAGAAGGAGGCGGGGCTTGAACAAGGAGATGCTGACTCCTCAGGGCACGAGGTCGGGCTCATGAGGTCGCTGGCGCCGGGGGGCGGAGACTGGGAGAAGTGGGGCCTCGGGCCACACCCACCACCGCTGCTGCCACCGCCGCTGACCAGTCCTATGGCAGGCGTGGAGGCTGTCGCCATGGAGCCGGTCACCATGGGGAGGAGGGTGGGGTGGTTGAGGAAGAGGGAGGGGCGGAGGGAGGTGGGGACAGCGGGACCCCCAGGTCCACCCAGGAGCATGTGACCTGCTGCCCCCTCGAGGCTGGAGATGGGCAGTTGACCACCGCTGGCTGCCAGGGCTGATGGGGGGGGAAGGAGGAGGACGGACAGAGAGACAAGACAAGAGTTGAGAAGAAGAAGAAAGAGAGGAAATGATGGTGCAAGAAAGCAGATGAATAAAAACAGACAAAGGGGAAAAAAATAATAAATACAATGACAAATGATGAAGAGAGGAGGAAGAAAAAGATAGAGAATATGTGAAGAGTGGAAGATACAGCAAGACGAAGGTAGATATGGTGTCAGAGAAGAGGACGTAGAGAGCAGAGAGACAGAAAATATGGAGGGAAGGCAGAAGAAGAGATGGAGAGAGGGATTAATAGAGGCAACGGACCCAAAGGAGATGAATATTTAAGAAAAGAGTGGTGGAGAAAAGAGAAGGATGCAGAGGAGAGAAAAAAGCAGGATGTAGAGAGAAGTCAGTAAACACATCAGAAACATCAGAAACAAGAAACATTTACAAGCCGGACGGTGGAAATAAAGATGATGAGGACGGATAAGGATGAAAGATGACAGATAGAAACCCTGGAATGATTAAAGGACCAGTTCACCCAAAACTTTCTGCACGGATACAAAAGTCATTTGAGCAAACTGACCCTTTCAAAAAAAAAGCTTCAATTTATATTAGAAAATGATGAATAATGACACCTGAAATTAAATTTATGATGGAAGGAAACGGATGATAGTCAGTAAGTATGAGGATGGAGATGAATTATTAGTACCCATGCCTTCAACCTTTACACTATTCTACATGACGAAGCAACAGATCGAAACAGACGCTTGTGAAAAATGAATAAATGAACAAATGAAATAAACAGCAGCGGCCTGAGTGTTTACAGAAAAACAATCAGTGAGCTCCAGATGTTTTACTTTAGACATAATAATCATTTTTAAGACTTTGCTTTATTCTTTTATTACAATGAGAATCTAACTCCCCGAAAAGCACCGAAAAGCCTCTTGTACTTGTCTGCAAAATTACTGCAGAAGCATGTTGGAATAAACCGTCCATCAGTCAGAAGTCCACACGAACAGACTGATACCTGTCGACTTTTGAATTGCAGTGTAATAGTCAAGGCTTTCATCCATTACAGCACCATGGGTGTAAACATTCAGAGTGCGTGTGGCCCCAGAGGGATTCAAAGCAGAAATCCTTTCACATCAACACTTCGTTTCAACCCCGTCTTTTCACCAGGGCTCCTCTTTCTTCTCTCCTTCGGCCTATAACTCTATCAGAGCCGGCAGTGCCAGAGCTGCAGTTTCCATAACACACTGTATCCTTCTCATCAGCACATGGCCTGGAGGAGGCCGGCTCTCAATGACGCCGGACAGAGTGGAAGAAAAGGGGAAGGTCTGAATCGGCGCTATAGGGAGATGGACCACATGACGGATTCAGAGCTGAGCTCGACGAACCTTATTTGTGATGCTTAATTGATTTTGGCAGCAGATCATCTCTTTCAAAAAGGAGAAATTTGAGTGGAAGCTGGTTATTTAGCCAACAGGCCTTGATATTGAGAGGAAAAGGGATTGTGCCTGTTCAACTGTTTACTGTAAGCTGACTCGGCCTCCTGAGCTTTGCCATAAGGGGCTCTTGTCACTCTGTGATAATAGCAGCCTATTGTATGAGAGTCAAATTGAATCTTTGACCAAACTGAGCGACTCGGAAAGTTGGTGCAGGAGAGGAGGAGGAGTGTGGCTGCAAGGAAATTCATTTTGGACAGAATGGGTGAAGGGTGAAATGGGAAGTGGTCTTTAGAAATGGAGACTCATGAGGACTTGCAGGGCTGGAGGGGGCATCGACACACACACACACACACAC
>JAQNCA010000008.1:2620766-2633121 GCA_029783725.1 Acanthurus tractus
TGTGTGTGTGTGCGTGAGGATTGGGATTTGTCGAAAGATTTGTTTAGATACCTGTGTGGAATGAAATGTGAGTGAGTGCAGTGTCTGTGCATGCTCAGGTTCACAACAGTGCGTGTGTGCATGCATGTGCACAAATAAGTGTGACAGTGACTTTGTATGTGTGTATTTGTGTACATGCACTTGCCTGTGTGCGCATGAACTATGTGAGTTGAGGTGGGGAGAGGGGCAGGCAGGCTAACAGATTCATATCCAATATGAAGAGGTTAAAGTGACGAGTCTAATCCTCCCCACAGAGCAAAGAGAGAATGAGATTGAGATGCGGGAGGAGGAGGAGGAGGAGGAGGAGGAGGAGGGAAAGCGTCGAGGAAGAAGAAGACTAGGAGGAGGAGGAGGGAGAAAGGAGGGAGGGTGTAGTACAACAGATTAATTTCATTTCTGGACTGAGCACTCCTCTGCTGAAGCAAAAAAGCAGAGGATAATAAAGAGGATAAAAAAGAGAGGAGGGGGGGCAGTGATAAGCAGGAGAGCTGGGAGGAGAGAAAAAAGGCTAAAGAAAAAGGAGTTTTTTTGCTCCTTTATCTGATGTAGTAAATGTGTGTGTACTGTATGTGGGGGAGATTGTAGTCACGGACTGTGAAGACGATTATGTGTTCAAAACCGCTCGTGAGCATGTCTGGCCTCTGTGCGTCTGAGGGGAGACACGCTGTAACTTCTCAGACTGACTAATGTACTTTAAATCATGCAGAGCAGCTGAAAGCAGCTGTTTGTGATTTCTTCATGCATTTTCCCAGAGTGCTTTTTGACAGCACACAGAGACAATGAGCCTGGGTTTTTGTGGGTTTTGAAGTCATGGTTTGATGTGTCACATCAACAGCTACTGTTTCCAGTCTAGACAGACTTGAAGCCCACCATGTCTTACCACTACTTTAACATATTATGGAGGACACTTCTCTGTTATGGTACAAAATGGGTCTGCAAAAAGGCCCTTGCTCTTTCTACACGAGTGTCTGACACCTAAACCTGATGTTTACTGTTGATGCTTCAGACAGGTGAAATATTTTCAGCTGTTAGACTCCACTGTAGCTGCTGGAGATGTCTCAACGTGACATCATGCCATCTGTATTGGGGCTGTTATCTATGAAGAATAAGAAAATTACACCATCAAACAACAAAATGCACCCAGAACTGCAGGGTATATAGTGGGCAGCTGTTCTTTTTTGTTTGCAGGGATGTTTTTGCTTTAGCTAACCAGGCCCTCGAAGAGCATCAAAACTGGATTTATTGTGTGCATTAGATGCAGTACATAAAGCCCATCCAGGTGCCTGTGGGAAATAGCTCATTGTCTAGCATTCTCTTAGTCTTTAGCTCGCTGAAATTGCGCATCTACTGTACCACTTTTTAATTTTTTCACAATGTGGTGACGGCAGAGGTGCTGAACAAGACTGTCAGGTATTTCAAAAGAAATATATTAAAACCAATCTTAAGATAAAAAATTACCTTAATACTTAATACTTTTGTTTTTTATACTTTTGTGCCTCAGCTGGTGGACCGTGCAACTGGGAAAAAAAGCATCAGCTGTACAGTCTGCTGAAAACACCTTCTAAAAGCCCTTGAGCTTGTAGTCTGGGACGGCATATGTGGGTGAAAATGAGTCACAGGGAGTAAGTGCATGTATGTATTTGAAAATGTGTGTGTGTGTGTGTGTGTGTGTGTGTGTGTGTGTGTGTGTGTGTGTGTGTGTAATGTGGGTAGGAGGTTAGTTGAGAACAGCAGATTGAAGCACTAACCAGAGCACTCAGATTTATTAAAAAAGGCCGGACCCACTGCTTGGCCACCCCACCAACCCCTCCCCTCTGTCTTCATCCTCTATTGTTGTCACTTTACCTCTGTCTCTGCATACATGCCCCCCCCCCCCATCCTGCATGATATTACGTTTTTCAGTACAAACCCTTCACAGTCACTGCTGGTCCCTCAATAAGACAGGCTGAAGGGAAGGAGGGGTCAGGGGGAGGAAGGAGAGGAAGGATGTGGTGTTCCTGAGGTAAAAGACCCCCCCACCACCACCCCTCCTCCCTATCGAGCCTCCCCTCTCCTCACACACCCGCTTCTCTCTACCCCACATTGATTACCATAACTCCTGTCCGCTAAATTAAATTGGGGGTTCTAAATCTCCCCTCTTCCACCCAAAACAGAGCTGACCACCAGCAAGACTGTGTATCTCTCCACCTTTGGGTGGAGAGAGGAGACAAAAGAGGCGGAATCCAATCTAACTAACCCCACTTTTGTCATCCCACTTTATTAGCTAAATGTATCAGCATCGGGAAGAAATGCATTGTTGGCTGTTGGGATTCATATTGCTTAGGAGTGCGCACGCACACACACACACACACACACTCAACAGTTGCAGACATGCAAAAGGGCTACACAAAGGACACGCGTCGGCTCTCTGTGTGTGGTTTATTCAATACAAACTATGTTGGCGAGCATAAAACGTCCCCACGGCGCAGCAAACGGAGAGATTACATTACAGTGGTGCACATAAACATGCAAACACTCTGAGAGGAGAGTGTACTTAACCACACACACTAAGGCAGACGGACACAGGAATACACACATTCACAGACACACACGCAATACACACCATTCTGCTTATCCACAGCCATGTCATTTTAATCTCTATAAAAAAAGTCTTAAAGCTTTGAGACGGCAGAAGCGTGCATCAAGACGGGCTTACTCAAACTCCAAAGAAAGGTTGTGCATGAGATCACACACCAGCTTCATTATGTCAGAGACCTGTGCAGAAGGACAGGGGCCTTTCCTAAACCCTTTTCTCTCTTATTCATGCAAGCAGGGAAACAAGATCAGTGGTTTCAGGATGGCACAAAAGTCCAGCTCTATATTACACACCAGCAGCAGGTAGCAGCAGACATTAGCCAACAGTCACACACACACCCGCTAAACATCTTTCAGACACACACAAAATTACAGTATGTCCTTCTATAAACATACAAACATACACGGATCACACTTAAAAGGGTCTTTGGGGCTGTGATTTTAAAACATTTATGATTTGTATTTCTTATGTTACACAGTATGGAGCGAGCCAGTTTCTGACTGCTGCGAAAGTGACAGCAAATTAGTGTGGTCATGATTCTTGATCCTGAGGGCACATGTGTCCAAGAAAGCAATTTACCTGAAGAAGTTTGGGAGATATGGAATACACTTCTCAACACACACATATGGTGCAAAGATAAGCAATAGCAAGTTGACAAAGAAACCCTTAAATGACAAGAAAGCTTATATTCTCAACCTGACACACACACATTGCTGATTCAAGTAAAGTGTGAAACCTAATTATTCTGCTTAATTAGAAGGTGAGCCGTAGCCCTGACCTCAGATCAACCACTAATCAGTTAAAAAGCCTACAGCCCGGTCTCGTTCCCTCTCCCCTCCATGTTCTCTTTTCATTTAACCTTCTTCCAGCCGAACACACCCAGTGGCACGCAGGGCCAAGGCAAGGAATCAGAGTGATGGAGGGAGTGAAAGGAGGCATGGAGAGGAGCGTGAAGAGAAGGAATGTGGGCCATGAGACGAATGAATAGGCATGGGGTTTTTTATGGCATTTATGCGCACTGAGGAGAAAGCCTGTCGATGGACACCTTGTTGGACAAAGGGGCAGCACATGCTGAGTGCATTCGATTAGGGGTGCGCATTGGTGTTAAACCAAAAAAGGTCTCCTGTTGTGTCCAGGATTTATTATTTAGCAGGGGTGTAAAGTACTCTCTAGCACACACACACACACACACAGACACACACTTATACACACACAAGTACTGAGATGAGCCATCAGGGAAACACCAGTTTTCAACACACACACATGCACACACACACATGCACAACATACACAAAACAGAAGTACTCTGTAAGTACATGGTTACTTATGTTTACACACATGGACATATCCACAGACGTGTACTCACTAATAGCCACAAATGCACACTAAAACGCACGCCAACATATGATTGGCAACCACAAACTCAAAAAACGCGAGACACACGGTCAAATATAGCCTGAGTACAACCAATTTAGCCCTTAATGGTCTTTGTGACCATCAAGAGCGCAAGACGAAGATGACCGTCCAATCGAGGGTGTGCGTATGTGTGTCTTTACGTGTGTCTTTATGTGTGTATGTGGGGAGGAGGACAGTGTTTACCTAGGTTCCTTTCCTTCTATATGTGTGTCTAATGGCCTATGAATGTTTCCACGGTAACAATGACAGTTTGAGCTGGTTGGATGGACTGACACACGGACAAGCAGAAGAGGGGAAGCAGAGTTCAGATGACCATATTTGGCTGTGGAGGGATTTTATTTCATATCTGCACAGCAGGAAGTGTCCATGGTGTGAAATGACTTTCATCGTGTCTGTGTGTGACAAGAACAAAAGGTCTGCATGTGTGTGTGTTTTCAGTGCTTGATACACAGGCATGTGCATGCGTTAAGGTAACATGCAGTACATGTATGCATGTAAAGGCTGATAAAATACAGGACTACTTTGCTCCTGTGAGTAATTGTGCATGAAGTGAACCCTGGGAAATATTGAGAAAAAACACTTCAGTATGTTTTATCAAGATAATAGTGTTTTTTAAAAAAAGCCCACTGACGTCCTGCTTGATTTGAATGCTATTCACATGAAATAAAACGACGACTGCTGAAAGCATGATGACACAGAAACCCTTTCCAGTTACTACTTATAGTACATTGAGTATTAAGATGCTCACAGATGAGGCACATAAATACATAATGCAGGTGTCAAAAGAGTGTGTGTATATGTGTGTGACAAGTGTACGACCTGGTTTGACAGCAAAACCTGTCAGTGTGCATGTATGTTGGTGTGTGAGGTGTAAATACATAATATCTGCATTCTTGTGTCTCAGGCAGCAACTACAGAGCAGATACATCATCAGATAACATTTATGTGTGTGTGTGAGTGTGTGTGTGAAGAGCCCAGGGTGGGGGTGAGGCGGCTTAACGCAATAAAGCATGTTGTATTGACATCTGTGTTGTGTCTATTGATTCCCCATTATGGAGCTAACAAACCCGCCTGGACGCTTTGTCATTCGCAATCACGTTAGCACCGGGACTCACCAACAACGCTGCCCCTTTTAAAATCTGATCCATACAAACGCACATACAACCACACACACACAAACTCATTCACAAGCATGTCTCTTTACATGCTCACACTTTCCCAAATTCCTACAAATCCATGGAAATGGTTCTTGTCGCCAACACATTCACACACACACACACACACACACACACACACACACACACACACACAGTTCACCCACACATGTTACAACCACAAATTCTCATGCACACATATCAACAGTTCACACATACACACACACACAAATGGGGTGGTGGGAGTGTAGTCAATGCTGGCTAATCAATAGTGGTGGAAGGTTAAAACCACTCACACAATGGGCAGCTATGAGCTGCTTGTGGTTTCCAGATAAACCACACATGACGGACAGATCCATAACTGACCTCAACGTGCAATTATTGAATCCTCTACCTGTCTGCCTGCTCACACACAGGACAGGTAGCTTCGTACACACACACAGACACACAACAAACTCCTGCATATGCACCTCTTTTCACACATATTTTCTTACATATGCAAATAAACACACTCAAAACATACAAATGTACCTCCTCTTATGCAGAGATATATCAAGGGACACTGCTCCAACCTAAAAAAAATTTTATTTTTCCTGCACAAACAAATGTTAATGTACAGTCTTGCACACTAGCTAATACACAATAGACACACACACACAGCCAATTAGGCCAGGCACAGGGCCTTACTCAGGCCAAGTTTGGTGTGGCCCAGACAACACAACCCCCTCCTGGGCACCGTGAGGTTAGGCTCCTGGGTGGGAGAGGAGATAGTTATTGAGCAGCACGGAGCACTTTGTGTTTATGTGTCTATATGTGTCTGAGTCTGTGTATGTGAAAGTGTGCGTGTGTATGTGTGTGTGTGTGTGTGTGGGCAGGAGGCCTGTGCTTCAGACTCTGCAATTAAAGTTTCTCTTTACTGTTAAGCAGAGTAGAAAAATACAGTAACACACTTTAGCCACACTGTCTTTGTGTTTTTAGTAACCTCATCTTGTTTTAGTTTGGATTTAGACATCCCAAGATTTTTTTGATAATTTGTCATATTTCGAATACTAAATGCATAAAATATTTTTTGCACAGATCTCTCTGTTTGATCATGTATCATCACGACTGTCCATCACTGTACTTATATGCTTATAATGTACTGCAGACGGTGAAACAGAACAGGTTGGACCAGAGAACAAAATCGACACTGTGCTGAATAACTACAGCTCGGAAAAAAAGGCCTCTCAGAGTAGCCAACATAAATAAACCATCCCTCTCAATCCAGACACGTGCCTTCTCTCTCTGAATTTGACAGCTCTCAGTATTATATGGGCCACAGTAGCCCTGGAGGATTTTACAGCAGTGTACATAAAATAAAAGAGCATTTAGATTTCCTTTGTTGTTGTGTAGGGCAGGGACAGAGCAGCGGCAGCTACAGGTCCCTCACCGCCATGCCTGCCCTCTGAAAACCACACAGCAGAGGAGACTGTCTGGTCAGATCTCTGAGCTGCACACAAGAGAAGCTTTTGCAGTCTTTGTGGAAAAGATCTGATGCTGAAAATGAACTACGATACATCAGTCTCTGCTCCTCAGCAGTAAATCTGTGTAGATGAACGGCACAAGTGCATTAATGACCAGCTCAGAACAAAGAATTCAATGAGGTGCTCCGCTTTTGGACAAAGAAAATGGTTTCTCCTCTCCTTTTCTACTTTTCTTCCTGCTGGTTTATGTCCACAGTCATTCTCATCCATACACAGTCAGTTCTTGCTGTTCTCTCTTCTTCAGTGAAAAAACTACACACCGTACCCCGAGTGACAAATAATGACTTTAAATGATCACATCTGAGCCCTCTTGGTTTGGGCGACACTGTGTTTTCCAATAAAGTGCAGTTTTTTAAATTTAAAGCTTGAATTTAAAAAAAAAAAAAGTTAATGTTACAGTAATCAATCTAAATACAGCATGCATTTATAAAAAAATGGGCAAGTGTGCAGACTTGTAATAATGCACAGAATGAGAAATCTGGAGGTATTATGCTTTTACTCAACCAAAGCAATATGCTACACAACTAAATAGCCAATAAATCCTATTATGATAAACAGCATTTGTTAATTTACTGCATTCGAGTGTTAAACTTGATGGGTATGTGTGCATTATTCATGAGTTTAAAGAACCACCATATATAATATCATTTACAGCTATTTGGCTCCAGCGTCTGGTGGTTTAATAATTTGAATTTGAGATCGAACAAGCATAAAACTTTGACAAAACATTTTTAAATATCATTGTTTACAAATATTCAAAATAGTCAGAATTTCTGCAGACATAATGTTTACATCAGAAGATGAAGCAAACAGCTTTTACACTTTAATAGAATGTTAAAACAACTAAACTGTGGACTACTTGGTTCTTTGGTGGAAGCGGTTAATTAGGAGATCCAACATATTGACATGATGGCAAGAGGGAGTCTAGAACAGTTTAAGGTCTTCATATCAATATTCCTTACACAACAGCATATAAATATGAATCAATAAAAGGTGTAAAGATAATATCTTTAATCTCCAATACCGAATTCAATCCAGTGACTGCCCTGAAGTCGTTTACTGTTGGGATGTGTCTCAGGCCCGGCTGAGCTGAGGCCAGCGGTCTCTACACTGGAGTGTTAAAGAGTTGAGCTGACAAAAAAACTCTAAGCCCTCAGTTTAGATCCACTGTAAAACCACTGTCTGCTAGCGTCTGCTGTTTAGGGCCTCTCGCTCTCTCCTTCTCCACTGAACCTCACTCACCTCGTCTTAGACTTTTGACACCCCATCTTTGCTCACGCAAACGCAAACACACCCAGATATGTATACACACACACGCACACACTTACAGGTGCAGATGCACACATGCACACCTTGGTCAAAGGCCGAGATCAGAGAGAGACAGAGAATTGTGGGTAACAGACTTAGCTAAAGTGGCTTATGGGGCCTGGCCAAACCGTACCAGGCAAATCCAATTCAACAACCTCCGTGTCCATGGGGAATGAGAGAGAGAGAGAGAGAATGATAGAGAAAGGAAGGAGAGTTTGCATTTTACTGAAAAGCCTTTCGTGTCAAGTGAATACTTCCCTGAAATGAGAGAAAATGAGAAACAGAGGATTCTGAGTTTCTTTCTCTCCAGGGATTAAGGATGAAAGATGGGGAAAAGAGAAGAAAAGACAGAAGGGGAAATGAGGGATGAGTGTTGGCCTTTGCTCTCCTACCACTTTTATTTCTCTCATGTGTATTGGCTGTTTATCTCACCAAGATGTTTAAATAAAATAAGCAGGCTGTACAGGCACCTGACCCCCCCCCCCATAAGGAAAAAACACGAGGGAGACAGAAAACTTATAGCTCACTCACACAGTCATTTCTAGATTTTATACCTTGTGATTTTTTTCATTAACCTCCTGATGTATTCATCCCCACTACTCATGTCCGAACTTTTTTAACTCTATACTGTTTATTTAATTATTGATTCTTTTACTAAATCATTATTTTACTCTGTTTTTTTGTTTTTTCAACATTCAGCTATTTATTTTCCTTTTTTTTTTTACACAGCCACTGTTTCTCCTGCTGATTTATTAATTTAATTCACTGTTTTTTTTTTACCTGTTAATGGGCTTCTTGACACTTTCACCTTCTGAATCATTTACTATTCATTTATGCACTCGCTCAGTCTGTTATTCATTCAGTCATCTATTCACTCTCGAACCCAGGCTCCACCTCCTCTTCTTGTTCTTTCTCTGTGTCTTTTACTTTAATTTCTTAAAGGACCAACAGAGAGATTGACCCCACCCCCAAAACAGAAGCCAGTGGTTATATGTCGCCTGTCAAAGCCGCCAGGAGCAACTCTCATTAAAACCTCAACCGTTTTTCTCCTCCTGACACCTACTTAAGGTGATAGCCTGACTTACGCCAGCACGGCTCAACATGCACACATACCCCCCATCTGCCATTTGAAATTTCCGCCTGGATGGATTACGGAGGTGGGGTTGGGGTTAAGGGAGCTACTGGCACCGTCATCCTCTCAGAAACCGCACTCAAACATGCACACACTTCAATACACACACACATGGTTTATGTTCAAAACAACAAGTTGCACTCATAAGTTTCAATCTTCCACAGGTGTTCAGAAAACCAAAGCAGGTGAGTTGAACTCTGACCTCCAGCATGTGAATCAGGATAAACAAAAAAAAATCCAATATGTTAATAAAAGAGGATATTTTCTTATTCTAACTAGTTTAATTCAATTATTCTTATTATTTTTAAGTCCTACATCGTGGGATTTTTTAAAAGAATTTCAGAATATAATGCTTTGAAAATATCACTGAAAGGTGCAAAGCCCTCTAGAAATATTAAATAGATATTATGGGATACCACAAAGATGAAAAAAATACCATTAAGAGCACTGCAATTATTGATCTCACGGCAAGTCACTAAGGCAATATTCCAGTGATCATAGGGTATTAAAACATAGCATAAAGACATGAGGTCGTTATAGTAAGTACTATTGATTGACAAACTGACTGCAGGTCCTTTAAGTGAAAGGCCAATTGTAGGGATATTTCAGTTTTATTGCAGAGTTAAGGTGTAAAGGACCTTTTTTTAAATTGAAAAATCTAGAACTTTAATCGGTCAGAACAATTTGAATTTCCGTCATTAAGAAAATTTACTTTCTTTTTTTTCTTCTTTTCACATAATCTCCGATGAACTTTCTCCCTCAGCAAACTTGACTGTACTCCTGTTTTCCCAATGTGGCCGCAGTCAGAGATCAATACGCTCTGATCGATAGATGACCATGAATATTCCCCCTTAACCTGACTGAGGAAGACTGAAGGAGAGAAGAGGAGTAAGGAGAGGAGAGGAGACAGATGGGATGGAGGTTGAGATGGATAGCTTGCCCTGAATGAAAGAGGAAAAGATGAGGAGAGAGTGTGGCGCCTCTTTGACACTGTGATGGATGCTAATGAGCCTTATATTCATGCATGCCATTTGGGTGTTTTACATTTTGGACTTTTATGCAAGTAAGTATTTTAATTAAACTATCTGCCTGGTAAATTAATAATTCAGGTAACTTCTATTTGCAGAGATAAAGGAAGAAAGGTGGTAATGGGAAAGATATGCACCTTACAGACACTTATTCATTTTTTTTCTTGAAACAAGTGAATTAAATAATTTAGCTGAATGCAGTTTCACTTCTTAGTGCAATATCAAAAAAAGGCAAATCACAAAAAAATATAAATAACCCAAAAGAAATTTTGATTTGAATTTTTGTAATGAATCAGTCTAAACACCTTGGAAGACTAATTTTATTTCAGAAATTAAATTTGAAGACTGAAACAAGTCAATGTTAAGGTGCACATCTTGTAGCTGGAAGGTAACTTTTAGCCTACATTAAAAAGATACATTTTGTAAGGGTTTTTTTGCGTATTAAGTAAAATATAGAGATGGTTCATTCGTGCACATGCAACCTTGAAATTCATCTAAACTTTTACATAGTTTATTAGAGCTTTGCTTAAATGTGAGATTGAAATAAAACAACGAAATACCATCTTCTGTGTATAATTATTGCTAAATATGGCGTACTGTAAATTACGAGATATTTATTCTGTTTGTAGGTGCATGGTGGGGATAAAAGGACCGGTGGAAAAGCATCTTACCGGGGCTGGACCGCGGAGCCAGCGAGGACTTGAGTCTCCAGGCGCTGAAGTCGGACGCTGTTCTCTGAAAGACGAAGGGGACCGGCAAGGGGACAAACATGGTCCTCTGTCGACCTGGGGGTCGTTGTTTTTTATTTTAGTCTCACTTTTCTTCTCTCCTTATCCGTCGTGCTTCCGTCCTTCTTTGGCCTTTCTGTATGCTTTTCCAGGTTTGTGGACTGTCGTTTGTAAAGAAGCCCGGATGGTTTGAAAAACAGAGACTCGGTATTTGGCTTTTTCTTCCGTAGATCGTGACTGTGCCTGGGAGGATTCACATCGCTCTGTTTTTTGGATTTGTGTGGCTTTGGGATACAGACGGATATCACGGTCCCCTCACTTGAGTCTCCTCGGAGTTCGGCACACACACACTCACACACACACGTACTCACAGCGAGATGTGCAAGGCGCGCAAAGACGACTGTTCAGCTTTGGGAGAAAATATGAAACTACCGGTGGCTGTCTGGTTGTTATCCTTTCAGGTTCACACAGGCTGCAGGTGACTGGACGGTGGCTGGTATCTGTTGCCGACGCACCTCATGTGAATCTAGTGCAGTTGGTGCTCCTCTATCAGCAGCTCTCCGCTGGACGGAACACAGACACAATTAGACTCCATTTAATGTGTCCAGACAGCTGTGCGTAAAGATCGCGGCGGCTCTCAGTCTCTGTGTGTCCTCCTCGGCAGGCTTGGCTTTGGTTTTGGTTTGGAAAGATAGATTTCTCCTGCTGCACTGTCATGAAAAGTCTCAACAAGCACTGTCCGTCAACCCTCGGTACAGACAAATAGGGGGGAAAAAACTGTCCGTGTAACACTGGAGTTAATTCTTTTTGGTTTTCGTAAAGATTTGGTTAGTAGCTGGCTGGTCTGCTGAAGAATACATGCCCACAAAGCGACACAATAATAAAATGCAAAAGCAATATTTAGTAAAAGATAGAAATAATCAAATAATAAAGTAAGGCTACGCAGGCACCTCCTGTCTGACTTTCGCTCCTCCCTCTCCTGCTCTCGTTGTCTCTCTCTCCTTCTTTCTCTACCGCGGGTCACTAATTAAAACAAAATCAATACATAAATAAATGAATAAATCCATATCATTAAATGCACCTGTCCTCCGCTTTGCTCCTCCAGTGATGCGCGAGCGAAAGCGAGAAAAAGAGGTGGGGAAAGCGATACCCCTTTCCTTTTTACGTTGTGGAGTCTTTTCTTTGGCTCTGCTCCGCCATCCGCTGGTCTCTCGCCCTCTCTCTCTCTTCAGCCTTTTCTCTGTGTGTATCCGACGTGTGTGTGCCTATCCGCGTCCCCTCAGTTTATTTTGGGAACCCCGGTGGTTTCGGTCCGACACCGCGCAGCCTGAACGCACTCTGGCACAGCGAAGCGCTCCGGCCAGCAGACACACAGAGATACCCGGGGGGGGGGGGGGGGGGGGGGGGGGGGGGGGGGGGGGGGGGGGGGGGGGGGGGGGGGGGGGGGGGGGG
>JAQNCA010000008.1:3042355-3058878 GCA_029783725.1 Acanthurus tractus
TCTGGTTCCTCCTCTGTTCTTCTTTCAGTCACCAGCCAGTCTTTAGCTGCTGAAACCATGTTTAGAGTCTTGGTGTTGTGCTGAAGCTCAGGTCAGAAAATGTAGAACTGACCCACATCCTGACTCCCGCAGGCGACTCGTGCCTTTAGGTTTCTTCGTATCGTCTTGCTCCTTCTAAGTTGGACCTCCTCCAGGGTTGACAGCCAACTCCCAGCAACAAGTGTGATGCAGCAACGGAAACATTGCACCTCTACCCCTTGATTGAAACTGCACTGCGCTCAAGGATCCTCTGTGCAGGAGCACTGAAGTAAATCCACTGCTCACTGCTTAACTGAAGCAGTTTGATGTGTATAAATCAACCCTAATATACTTTAACTATGCTCTTTGTTATATCTGCTGTTAATTATATAGTTTTTCTGCTGCAAAACTGATCTTTTAAATAAATCTCAGTTTATATAAGGGTTCACCACAGGGCATTTTGTTTTGTTGGATATGTTAGTCTGACCTATTTATTCGGGTTTTTTTACTCCCTCTTTTGGTAAGGACATCAGAAGGTCAGTAAACAAGAAATCGTCACGCTTAAGAAATACAAAAACAAATGTGCCAAGCTTCACATCATTTATTGTTAAAGCTTCAATTAAAAACAAACAATTCTCCTCTGGACTTCAACTGCTTGTCCTCTGCTGGGTGTTTCTGGTACTGCATCTGCTTCATCACCAGCAGCTCTGCAGGAAGAAGCACAGAACAACTTTCAGAAGAAAATATCCAACTGAAGTGGTGTGTCTGTGGTTTGAGTGCCAGTGTTGTTTTTATTTTTAGTTTGTTACAAGCTCATTTATAAAGCACGAAGACATATTCCATCCCTGTCTGACAGAAAATGAAGGGGACCTACATGGACGGTATCCTGGCATCGCGACAGTGCTGTCTGCTGGGTGTCCTGTGGCTCTGACATTTTATCAAACCTCAGTCTTCATTTTACCTACAAACAGAAAGAAACACAAGACCAACCGTTACTAAAGTTACTTGTTTTAAATATAATAATTCTAACTAGACATTTAGCAGAAGCAGGGCACAGCTATAATCGTAATTACATGATGTAAATTATGCACATTCAGGGAAGATGAATGTCCAAGTGTCCAACCAAGATAAACTGACTGGTGTCAAGCACAAGACATGAAACCAAATGTGTTTGTGTACCTTGAATGAGTAGAAAAATGTATGCAAAGCCACATTTATCTCTTAAATTTAAAAAAAGTCTACCTTCTTCCCTTAACACATGCTGCACTTTTATATTCTGAAAAAGTGCAACATTAACAACATTGAGACACTCTTTACTTATTTATCCTAAACATAGTATTTTATTAACCCACATGACTCTTACCTTGGTTTAAGGTCATGGATTCTCAGCCTCCTTCCACTGGTCCAGGCTCCTGTGGCAAGAGACAAACAATGAGAGTCTGGTAGTGAACTGCTCAGCAGGTTTTTTACCAGTGTTTGTTTGTTTATAAACCAGAACCATTTTGAGATTGCCACCCTAAGAAAGAGAAAAATGACAGCCTGTGTTTCTGAGTATGTATGTTTTTGTCTTTGTGTGTGTGTGTTTGTGTATCTGTGTAGAGTGACTGGGGCAGTTCCAGTGTTCATTGTTAATACAAGTTATGGTGTTAAAACGTAAACATGCATCACACTACATGAGTAACTCTTCATGTGGAGGAATACAAATATGCTATTTGATTTCTGTGATAAAGTTAATATACAGGTAGAGTTTTAGAAAGGCATCTGCACACCCTGCAAACTGCAGAAGGGACGAGACAAATTCATGACAACAACATTCAAATCTGTTGCAATCCTCAGGGAAGGTAAATCTGCTATTAAGCCATGTGAAGCTGGACTTCGTACTGACGCATCAGGGGTGTTACTGAAAACCCCCAACAGAGCAGGGAATGGCTCCATAACCTTGTACTCAAGAAGACTTAGTCATTTTCAATGTAAGCCCTGCAGGCTTTGGGCAGTGCTCTTTTAGATGAGGCCGTTAGAGGCCAAAAGGGTTATTCTGGCATCACACTCAGTGAGAGTCACAGGAGATTTTGTCCAAACAGGACTGAGGTTTTGGTTAGAAAATGGATCACAGTGCAGACAGATACATTCTGACAGCCTCTAGGGCTTGAATCATGGCATTGCTGAACAGTGCAATTCCCTTATGATCGAGGCTCAGCAGAGATGTGTGAACCATAAACTTCAGGTAGCACCACAGTACTTGACTGCTAGAAGACAACCCCTACGTACAAGAAACAAACATAAAATGCCACAGTTGTGATGTACTGTACTCTTCTAAAACAGCTGGCTGGTCACTGGCATGACAGGGCATTCAGCTTTAACAAAAAGATTGACAAAATATGAGTAGTAAGAGGTACTGAGAGGAGAGGGTTTAGAAAAGCAATGGAGTACAGTCATACTGCAAATGTTTATTTGGCTGCAGGATATGTAGCAAACTGCAAATAAGTTATGAAACAGTGTTTTGTGTCTGGTACATGTCTAAGTCCCTTTCCATTCACAGGCGCTGACATGATTCAGTGCACTTGCCCAGCATGCCAGGGATAAGAACTTCATTAGAAGGAGGACTGTCTACTGATGCCCATATCTTGAGAAGGAAGAAAGCAGGGTTGGTTTACTGTTGGAGTAACTTCTTTGCAGAGGTTAATTAAGACTGCCGTCTACATCTGAACTCACTGCTTCTGAAGGCAAGAACCATCTCCTAGTTTATTAATTACTTTCTCATAATGCTTTAACTGATGTAAATAAAAAGCAAGTTGCTATGGAGTTAGTTGCATATTTTGAAGGGAGTGCAGCCTCAGTAACAGAACAGAAGTAACAGAAAATGTGTGTATTAGGGTTAGTTAAATTTACTACTGTTTAAACTTGACTAAGTTATAACTCTCGTAAGTGTGCTTGACATATTTTAACAGTCAGCAGCCTCTCTCTCTCTCGCTCTCTTTTTAAATATTACACAACGCCTTCAGCACACTGGCATGAACCAATGGCTTTTTTTGTGTTTTCTCAGCACCTTTTACTTGTAAACAATGCACTGTTTGCACTGGTATTTTCAGATTGTAGATGTTTCATGTGACATAGTCAGTCAAGTCAACATGTTCATTGCCATATACTCAGACAGCAGAAAGTGAGGAGAAAGTACTGAACATGAACTCTGGAAAGCTCTGATATTTTTCAAATGTATATTTTTGTAAGAAGAAAGGGTAAAAACAAAAACATAAAAACATACCAAGCCCCACTTATACAAAGACACAGAGTCACAAAGTTTGTGGTATAAGTACAGGCAAATTGCACTAGGCATTAGATTAAAAACATGACGACTGACATGAGGACTTATATTTTCTCCAAACCCCCCCAAAGCCCTCATTGACATGTATGACTTTGAAACTGCAAAGACATCCCAACCCAATACCACAAAAATAACTTTCTTATAAAGACCTTTTACAGCAAAAGACAGAGAGAGTCAAGAGCCAGGAGAGTCGATGACAGACGGAGCAGCTCTGTCAGAAGTTTTATGCAATGTCTGAAACTCAGTGACAAACTAAAGTGATAAATACAAAACCACTTGAGAGTTTGAATGATTGATTATTTTCAGTGATATAATGATCAACACTATTACTGCGCACTTTTCAAAGTAAAGGCTCAACATGGACACTAGTGCTGTTTCTGGAAGGGCAAAAAACTGCCAAATGTATTTATAGTTTTAAAAACAATTTAAAAAAAGAAACCCGACCAGAACTGTTAAAGATGTGAGAAGCGTAGTGGCTATCTGCACAAAAAGGTTTTTTTGGCATAAAAATAGAAAATGCCATTCCATGAGTTTGGCTTTGTGTGAGACTCACTTTTTGTGTTCTTGGTGAACACAACCTACCTATTTCCATTGCTGACTGCCTTTTAAATATGGTGGAAAGTGAAGAAACAGCAAATATTGCTAAGGAGAACAGCACATGCTGAATAAAGAAAACATAAAACTAAAATATCTTGCATAGTCGTACAAGATTTAAGCTTTCTAACACTTTTGTACTCTAAGAAATCCCATAAAATATGACTGGTTCTGGACTTCCAGCTTTCACAAAAGATGTCTTTTTCCACACATCTGTGGCCAGTGTTCAACCAGTCACTAAGCCGTCCATACAAAGTTATTTCATGCATACATACAGAGGCCAAAAGTACTACAAACACATACACACACGCTGCACAGGCTATAATTCTTTGCCACATTCACACACAAAAAGGTTGAGGAACAGAGATCTGCACTGTGATGCCATTCTTTGCAAGTGTGATGCCAGAAGCCGTAAGTCACTGTAAGCAGTGACTTAGTGTAAGAGAGAACAGAGGGAAGAGTTGTTATGGGACAGATGTGCATCTTGTATTATAAACATGGATGGAACACTTACCTTACTTGTTCAGCTGATCTGTGTAAGCATACCTCTGGCTGCAGTGCAAACAAGTCCAGGCTTTACTGTCCACTGAGTTCTGCAGAACTACTCATCGTCAATGTAACCCAACTGCAGAGAAGAGCCTCTACTGTGGACTGGGGCAGCCTGTCTTTGACAAGCTGGCTGACAGCAGCTAATGCACGTCTCATTTACCCAAACAGAAAAAACATACACACAACCACACAAGCACAACACGCCATCCTCTCTTCAACGGTAAGGTACACGGGACTTCCTGCTTCATGTAGGTTGGTCACGTCTACTAGTGAAGTTTCTGGCATCAGCTTTTAGGGTTAGGGATTTCACAAAAAAGAACAAATATGGGTGGAATGCAGTGCATAGATAAAAGCCATGAGTAATTTTTTGATATATCTTAAATTGTTGAATGATTAAATCTTGGCTATAAAATTTTGATCTTTAATCTTTTTGCCAATCATGAGGTGTCAGAATTAGCTGGTGTAAGAGACATTTGAGTTCAGACCCTTTGTAATATAAGGAATTTCACTTGCCTCGACTATGAACTACATAAGTGTCAAAATTTTGATTTACAATTGTATGACACTGATGCTTCAAAATGTGTAATGAGGACTTTCCCTCTGGAAATCTAACAAAAAATACAATATAAATGTGCTCGATGCCAACTTTATAGAAATATTTGACAAAATTTCTCTTTTTTTGCCAATGTCAGGTCCATAACCCAGGTCCATATCTTTTGAATGTCTTACTGGGTATTGAGGATAAAATATTTCTGCTAATTTTAAAGCGCCTACTGCTAAAAAAATGCAGCTTACCTAAGAGAGGTGGTGAATAATTGAGATATCATTAAAGAACTAGTAAAATAGTAAAAATGCCTCTTACTTTGTTTTGAAGTATTCTTGTTTCAGCAACAATGACAAGAATGAGTCACTCAACACAGAAAAAGCTGTGTGCCTCAGAGAAGTTTTTGCTTACGAGAGTAACTGGTCAAACCACCTTGGGAACAAGTGTCCATGGGCCCTACACAAAGTGATTTGGAGAGGGGTGCTCATTTCTGATGGTTTCATTATTCTACTGGCACTAAGTATTTAAACTTAGCCACACTTGTCTAAGTGGGCTAGCTGCACAGTTGGCAAATGGATTTTAGGCTAGGCAATGTCACACAGGCTGTAATATCTTACATTGCCACCATATTATCTTTTGTTCTAATATTTTTTGGAACACATACAATACTGCCATATATGGTATATTGCAGTCAAGGGTCAGGAAACAATTATGGTATGAAAGAATATATTATGTCCAAGTCAAAGGTGAAAACCTTTGATTATCTTTGAAACCAAGTTATGCAAACTAAAAATGTGCTACAATATGTGAAACCTTTGCTGTGAACCTTAGTGATATGGTGGCTAAAAAGAATGTAGGCCCCATCTGTAAAATTCTGACAAAAATGTGTGCATCAGAAATAATTTAAATTTTTACTCTGAACCCCTTAATTCTGAAAGCCACTGCCATTGTTACAAACATCGTAATTAACTTGCTATGTTGTCTATTCAACCTGCTTGGCACCCCAACTAAACCATCTTGACTAAAAACTTCTCTTAAAACGTGTCTGAGCACTGATTTCTATGGTACTGCAATAATGCAAAGTCAAAGTATTAAGCAAAAGGTTCTGTCTAGAGGTCTTGGCACTGTCAGTTCACTCATGTGTACTTAATAGGGAAAGGCAAATTTTAAAAACTATTAGCCAACTTATCAAGCAACATTAAAAGCAGTAAATGGACATCCTGTTAGGATCCGTAACTATATTTATCAAAATAGGTACCATTCGGTCCCAGAGAGTGAGCTTTTTATAAACAAAACCAGTCCAACAGATGCTACACGCTCTGAATTTCTTGGTTTGGAAAGTTCCTTTTCATAGTCCAACACCTTTAAAGATGGTCAAACCTGTTAAAGAAAAACAAATTGTACACAACACCAACACACAGACATAACATTACAAGTTTTAAATTTAACATTTGGGGTTAAGTCATTACGAACTTTAGGTACTATTCCTGAATGTTCAAATGCTGCTCTGATAACCAAGGACTAAATAGTGTTTTCAACAGGCAATACCCTTAGGAAGTCTAACAAAATGCATTTATACTTGACACATTTTTTTTTTGGTTTAACATTTGCTGAACACAAAGCAATAATTTTAAGTTTTTTGACTACATATTCACCATTTTTAAACGATGGTGACTTCAAAGAACTGGTGGTAATTTAACTTTTGCTTCTCTCATGTTGCTAGTTTAAATTTACCTAGAGGTTACGTTTTAGTGAGATGATGCATTTGATGATGCATGCATTGAACATTTGTCCTTTACTATCCACTGGGTCAAAACTTGAATAGTTTAACCATAGGACAACACTCAAAGAGTTAATTTGACATGCTAAGTCCTTCTTGACAGTGTACATCAAGTTGGAAAAAAAATCTTTGATGAACAAACATTAAAAACTTAAGCATAGCAGAGGTACCTTTTTAACTTAAAAAATGATTATAGCAGCAAACTTTCAACTGACTTCATGATCCTATCAAGTTCAAGAAAAAACAGCTGTCTTAAAAACAGATCATGACACTATAACAGATCAACAAACATGGTTTGTAGATCAGTGACTGATACATATGAGATTTTATAGACTTCTATTCCTGCAAATAACTGCCAAGGGTTCTGTGCCTACAGCACATCTTCAACAGCACAAATTGTCAAATTTTTAGTTATATACTTAATGAAAACTGTTGCGATTCACGTCAATCACCAAAAGGAGCCCCAAATTTAAATGCCCTCATGTTAACAAAAGTAATAAAGTCTAAAGTCAAACATAGGAGATAACGGTGCACATCATTTGTGACAGGCCAAAAGAATGATATTGCCACATCTACACTTCCATCAGCTTATGAATTTGTCAAAGTTTTTCAAAAGATCTGTTTTCAATTACCTAAAACTGTATTAGTGTGTGGACGAAAGGCCAGAAAACACAGAAAAAGCTACATTTTGAAAAATACCCAAGTAACAGTGGACAGACTGAAGGACCAGGCAGACCAGAGGAGCCCACCACCATTCATCTTTCAAATGGTGCCTTTATCCACTTCATCTCTGAGTTTAACTCCTCTCTCTGAGGCCTCAAGAATGATGGTTTTACCTCATTTAAAACAAACAGACTCCTTTAAGCCAATATAGGAGTTTAGTGTTGTGCTAAAGTGAAAAAAAAGAGGAGAGTCAAACCTTCGTATTCAATAGTCAAATCAAATTTGACTAAAGACAAATTTAAAATCAATTAACAGCTGTTATAACATAACTGCATGACTCTCCTCAAGAATCCAAATAACTAAAAAGTGTAAACTGAAAAAAAGACAGTAGGACATCAATGGTAACCATCAACAGAAGTAAAAACCCTACAGCATCCATTGGAATAAATCATACTTGACAATGGCCTGTCTCTAATACAAGCCTCCTAAATTTAAGGCCTTACCTTCAAAATAATGTCTTACCTTTTTAGTTGAGGTAAATAAAGCCTAAGTCACAATTTGAAGAAACGTGCCCCAACAATTCCTGAACAGAATTCCAAATGTCTCATCTAAGTGATTTCCAGAACAGCATTTAGGCACTTACAAACTATAAGAAGTTTTCCTAATACTGTTAGGATTAGAAAATTATTTTATGTTCTTGCCAATAATAGTATCTCAAGTTCCACCTGCGTAGAGAGGTTAAAAATGGTTAAATGCAAAAGGAATGGCACAAGGCTTGATCAACTTTGTTGCTTGACTGTCTTTCCATATCACAATGACCAAGAGTCAAATGTGCTGGCTGTAGTTGTAGTAGTTCCTTGTAGTTCCTTGTTTTGAATTTCTTAAGAAATTTACTCTAATGTTCCTCCTAGTCCAGTATTTGTCTCTTTGTTAAGCTATTCCTGAGGCCCACTTTACAGCCACAAATTCAGCCTGAGTCCACAATGTTTAATGTTGGTCAAACCTGTTAAAGAAAAGATGCATATAACACAAACACTCAACATTGCCGATAAACATTCTATAGCATCAAATATTTTTACCGAATTCATCGGAGGTCCTTTGTTTTGCAGACTTTCAGAAGCATTGTACACAGTTTCCAAATGCCACAAGAGTACAGGTTCTCTTGAAATACTTTTTGAAACTTAATAAAAATAGTTTTATTTTCCGTGCATGGTCCAATATTACATTGTGCAGAGGAAGTTTTTGAGATTCTTGTCCTCGAAATTCTGATGCTTTGGCAGTCTTTGGCTGTTTGGCAAATGAAGAGCATCTGCCATAGGATGCATTATAGTCAACAAGACAGAGGTCCAATAATGTCTTGAGTCAGCCTTTGGACAGATACTATGTGTTCATTAAAGAGCACCGTTTAAGTGACTCCAAAAGTAAAGCAAGTCACTGATGAACTCTTTTTTTAAAATTTACTGCATCTGGTCTACACTGACAGTTCCATTATAGCTATTAAGAAATTATATCTTAATAGTAATGTAACCCAATAACAAGGACATATGTTTCAAAACATTATTTTTTTACACATACTGCAAATAGACTGTCAGTGGTCCACAGAATGAGTTGGCTAATGCCAGGGGGAAAAAGGGTCTTGCTCCATCTTTTGGCTTATTCACCCTTTCCTTGATAACAATGCAATTAAGTGTTACATAATAGTTGTTATACAAGCTGTATTTAAAGCAAGAATACTTACACTGGACTCTTAAGCCCTGTTGCTCCTACCAAAAAAACTAAGATATGCTTGCTGGGACAAGCCAGCATCCGTCAGATGAAGTGATGTCAGATCTCCTCAGTACAGGTACCAATTCAGTGAATGGTGGAGAGGCCACAGTTGGCAGCAAAGTATGAAAGTCAAATTCAATGACAAAATGACTTTGACAATGTTTTCTTTCTTGCAGAAATTGTCTAAATGCTCAGTATAGGATTGAGGGTTAATGTATATCGAGGAGAATTTATAGGTATTATCTGTGATGTCAAAAAAAAAGGAGGTAGATAACCGTAAATATTAAGAGAGTTTTTTACCACAAGGTAATCACTTTCAAGTATGCTGCCTTAACTTTTCCTCGTTTTAGGATTGTTAAAGTGCTCAAAAAACTAGAAATTGCCACAGATTTCCCGAGAAGACAAGGGCCTGGAATAGCAGTCTTCCACTTTCCTGAAAAGCTGGTTTATGGGCATGAAGCCCACTTTGGAGTGAACAACACCATAAAAGCATTATAGTTCCTATATGAGGCTCTACAGAGCACAAAGAGACCATGTAGAAAAACTTTAAGCCATGGTGGTATACACCAATGACATAAAACGTAATGAAAACAAATTGATATAATGTTGAGGTAGAATTTACAGCAAAAATAAAATAATTTCAGATGAATAAGCAGACATTTCTTCCTTCTTTCTTCTATGGAGTAACATGAAGTAAAAAGGAAATTCATAAGATGAAAACAGTGAAATGTCAGCATCTCTTTGATTTTTTTTTTTTTTTGAAAAATTTGCATTTACCTTTTAGCAAACTGAATTTTTTATAGTTTCTGGTGGTTTTTGTGGTTTTTATGCTTTTAAAATACAGTATATCATCTCTTGTAGGTCATGCAAAGGCAAATTTGCTGATGCCAAAAAAGAGTAATTATAAAAGGGATATCCAACTCAGATATAGCACTAAAGAGAACATCAAAAAACTGTAATACATTTAATTAACTCAGACTCTGTTGTACTTAAAAATTAATTCTTAATCAAACTGAAAACAAACATATATACAAGCATAAAGTAAGAAATCTGTGTACCAAAGACAATTTTTCAACTAATACTTTGTTATATTTATACTTTTAGGTATGAGCTAATGGGCCATCAGATTAACTATTACATGGCCAGTATATTTTCAGGACTTTCGCATCAAGACTGTGTGTTGTGGCAATCTGACTCCGAGTAGAATAATAAGGCAAATGGTTAAATGACGTCCAATAATCAAAACTCTAACACCTCAGGTCGCCAACAGTGTTTTACATATGTATCTAGCATATGGCTTTATTTTAGGTTAAATGGATGTGATGCCACTGAGAAGGCAAAACACTGAGTGAAAGTGTGGGTTTTATGTTATTTGTTTATCTCGAAGCAGATTCTTTTTTTTTGGTCATTCAATTAGTACTGCAAACATTGAACTGCACAAAAACACACATATTAATCCAGTCTCCAGACATGGACACAAGACACACAACATGAATGTGTGTCAACAACAGACTGAGCATGTGATATGAGCTGAATGTTTTTCGCAAGGCTACACAGACACAGACTGACTGACACGTACACACACATTCACTCACTCAATGACTATGCCACAGGCTTTCTTAAAAAGGTTCTGTGTGTCATTTCTACTTTCCTGAATATTACTGTTACAGCAGTGTCACTGAATGACAATGAATAAAATACCTCAGTGAAAACAAACTCTGTTAGAGCTGGAATTACCCGTGCAGCCAGCACCAGACTTAGCCTCAAAATGTATCCTTGTTGCGTTTAAATAATAAGCTAAAAATTGGTTTGATGTTTATCATGGGTCACATATAGTATATAAATGTAAAAGCATAATATATGGGTGCAGAATGAGTTAATTCTCCTGCATATTACAACACAAGTGCTGTCTGCCAATTCTGCCATTGACATAACTGATGCAAAAGGTTGTGCCATTATGGATTTTGTGTTGCACAACCTCTCATTACTCCTTTGTATTAAGTATGATTAACGCTTGACTTGGTTCCTTTATTGAGTTACAACTGTGACAGGTATCTGCCAGTTATCTTAAAATGCAGAAAAGAAAAACAGGATGCACAGAGGTGCATGTTTGTGCAAGATTGTGTCATACGCATGGCTACAGGGTGGGGGTTAGGAGTGTGGCGAAATGACACACAGGAGCTTTTAGATGATGTGGCAAATATATCCACATTTCTGGAATGCAACCAGTTGAATTTGGTTGCTTTTAAGCTCATTTAATAATTCAACTTTTAGGAAGAAATGTTAAGATTTTGTCCTTATTAGAACCATGGTCTCTTTATTATAATACATGCTTTGACTTCCAAATGTATGGCACAAAACACAGCCATAGAAAGTTGAGAAAAATGTTACAATTATCACTTCACGGCGACTCACAGAGAATAATACATCTAGAAAAGAAAATTGTACATGGTCAGAAAAATCTAACTGACCACACTAGGGTGACCTTTCTATACTACTGACAATACGAAATAAAAAAAAGAAAAAAACTTTGTCATAAAAAGGAGTAAATTGTCAGGCTAAATGTAGCAACAATTTCAACTTAAATACAAGAGATGCATGTTTGTTTTGGAGAATCTGTACAAAGTGTGGTGCTGTGAGCATCAAAGAACAGCATTTAAAAACGGGGTTTCTTAGAGGGACCATCAAACTCCTCACGGACCCTGCCATACCCAGGGTTACCAGGACCCATTCCCCTAGAACCACCCTGGGCAAAGCGCTCATTGCGCTGAAGGTGTCAATTTGCCAGGGAGGCAGATATGAAGGTGGGAAGTAAGGTATGAGGTGATTTCAGTGCGCAAGCACACAGTTCATGTCCATATGGAAGTGTATAAATAAGGTTATATATCGTGAACAGTTTTACAACAAAACCAGCAGGAGACACATCCGAAGAAACCGTTCGTTCCAATATGAAGGTCCACAGGTGCCACAGGTTACATACGGAAAAGGAAGAGAGGGTAATGCTTTTGTTAGTCAGTGCCTACCTAGTATGGTCTCTCCAGTGCATGCCAAGAGTAGCCTCAAATCCTATCTAGTTTTAATGTTCAGCATTCTGTAAGTGCTGGTATATGCCTCTTTTTTTATAATTTGATTTGGCAACAGATAACTACCTAAAATTCTCTATATAGCAGTTTTTCAAGAATATGGCCACTGGTTCACCTCTATAATCTACAACTGCTTTGCCATAAAATCTACTTAAGGATGCCTATTATTTATTTTGACACGGTTTTACTGGTAATTAAACTCCGTCTTCTGGTGTAGTTATATTAAGTTGTCATGTTGGACGTGAAGATTTACAGTCTACTATCTAATTTTCTGCTTCTCTTAGGTGAGAAGAGAACAATAACAATAAAAATTCTATTTATAACATAATTCAGTAAAACACCCCCTTTAATTTGGATCAATACAATGACAATTTCAAATTTCAATATTCCTAAAAGTGTAAAAAACTTATCAATTTTCAACAATAAAAAAGGGAGAAATCTTTCCAAGTATGTCCTCAGCAATGGATGACGAGTGATGCTTTTACTAAATAGTAACAAAGTGAGACTTTTGATGAACTACCATCAAATATGTGGATATAATGACTTAGTTTCTGAATTGCAAAATGTTGAACAACAACAACAAACTGGTAGGTGGAGCAAAGAGAAGCTCTGTAATGAAGCCTTTAGCCCAGGAAAAACATAACACTTACGCTATATTATATATAACTGTGATGAGCAAAAGCTAGACAAATTGCAATCTCATATGATTTAGATATAGCATTAATGAATGCCCAGCCCTTAATGTATATTTCGCTTTTTTATGTGTGCACTTTGTTTACATCTTCTGAGATTTGACAAAAAAGCAAATGAAATTTATTTGTTAATAATAATTTTGGTGTGTAATATTTGGAAAATCTTTATGAGCTTTCAAAAGCTGGTCTTGCCTTGTAAAATAACTCTGCTGTTAATGAATTTCTATGTACATGTGTATTTGTAAATCAACTCATCTTGAACTTTTGTGTTAAGACATGCAGGCAGACAACGCAGCGATAATGAAGGTCAAGCAACAGCCTTTACAGTAAAATTTTTTGACCGGGCATATGGCAAAACCTGTTAAGATAGATGTTATGGCAGAGTTGTTGAATTGAATTGCAAATAATTATTCAGGTTTACCAAATTGAGGCCATCGAGTGTACGTGTAAAGTAATGTTGAATAAGAAACAAACATTGTATATATCTCTTGCTGAAAAGAAAACTTCTTTCCTGAAACTTAAAACACAATAAATTAAGTGCCATCAACACAAATCTTATAGAGTTAAGTTTCAAAGCAGAAAAATTGTGGTATATTAGTCTGCAGCCGAACTATAACTCTTATGTCATCTCTTCTGGCACTGAACTAAAAAAATTAAATGACTTTTGGCCCCCAGAGTCACCAGAGTCTG
Source organism: Acanthurus tractus (assembly GCA_029783725.1). Classification (NCBI taxonomy): domain Eukaryota; kingdom Metazoa; phylum Chordata; class Actinopteri; order Acanthuriformes; family Acanthuridae; genus Acanthurus; species Acanthurus tractus. Next base: position 3,056,058 of record JAQNCA010000008.1, read on the forward strand.
ATAACGGAACCTGTACCAGCTAAATATGCATACTGGCATAATAACAGTTATTGTACAAGACATTCAGCACAACCACCTTTAAAACAGGAAAGCAATTTTTAGCTCAGTGTGAAACTAATTGTATGAAAGTGTTCATTTTAAAAAAGCCAGAAATCCAACAGTGGGGACAGGCTCTGAATTACAACTTAAGCCCAAAATGAATCACTATGGTAAGAATAAATCTTATGACTTCATGTAAGTATGTAGATTATATTTATGAAATGGAATAATCCAACACCATGTCCACCTTGTTCAGGCTACTTAATTAAATGAACTCTAATATTCAGATGTGACGATAACACTACGATGTGTCAAAGTTTCAATTCATGGATTTTCAAAATGATAAAAAGCAAAAGCTTTGTTCAGGCAAAAGCTTTTAAAATTCATTTCAAAAGTAAATGGTGCTCTAAATTCAAAGCAAGGCTACCAAGGCAGTTATGACTATCAAAAGCTACAAATACTGACCACTCAACAAATCTGACTTCAAAAAGCTGAGCCCTAGAGTACACAGCAACTACTTAAATTTCAGAGCTTATACAGGGTTTCTGGAAATGTGTCTGCATTCACACATTTAATCATTCTTTGCATCAAATAAAATTCAAAAACAAACTTTTCAGTGGTATGACTGTTCTACCACAGGCTTATTTCAAGCTTAGTACAGTATTCACTACTATCACCTTAATGACAACGGCTTACAAGGCTTTTCCTGCCCCCATCAATTCATCCAAATTGAATGCCTCACACCGTCAACCTGCACAAAAAACATTAATGCTCAGTAACAAAAAAGGTGTAGATGAGAAGGTAGAGGTTGCGAGTCCAGAGAAATAAGCACACACCTGCCTCAGGTCTCAAATTGGCTTGTAAAACAAGAGGAGCTTCATGATTAAACCCAAAAGTAGGCAAAGCCTCAACTTCTTCTCATGAGAGATGATACATGAAACTGTTAGCACGGAGTGGAAAAAGTCATCGAAAAACTTACTACATTTGCAACATTTAAAAGAAAAAGCATTGTCCAACAACATTCTGCCTCGGGTCGAGGAAAAGTGCCTGTCAAGCTCACGAGACAGGGCTTGCAATAGCACTCCACCACACAAACGATGGGATACTAGTGAGCAGAACCATTGAGTCTGTCTACAGCTGTCAGAGAGCAATTTGTTGATTTTAGTGCAGGGTGACGGCTTCAGAGCTAAAAACCAGCAGAACTTAAGGTTTGCTAACTGGGGGGGCCAAGCTTGCCGTTGAGCAAAACCCTTTCAGGCAGGTAGCAAATCTGTCGTATTCAACAACCAGCAAGCCATCCAAATACAGCTCGGAACAAAAATTATTCATCGCTTCACGCTTATCCCAATGACCTCATGTCTAAAATCAGCTGGAATTCTCTCCCACAAAAAACAAAAAGCCAATTACAGCCTACATGAACTACTGATCTTCCAAAAAGTGGGATACATTACCATTTCATTGCCCATCAGGCCTCCTGAAGATGCTCCTATTCCCTGCTGTCCCTCAAAGCCGAGTCCACTCATGGGGAACTTCTGGTTGGATGCGCCAAAAGGCATATCTGACAGAAACAAGTCAAACACACATGCTGGGCTTAAAATTAGCATAAAATAAGCTTAGAGGTGTTCCTAACCCTATTTGGGAAACGCAAGCCTGTTGATTAAGTGGCTGATTTAGTATAATCAGGCCAAATATACTACATTGAAAGAGATAATGTAACCTAAATAGAAAAGCATACACTTCTAATAAAGAAACTAAACAAGTGCTGTGTTAAGTCTACATTCCACTGACATTTTTGGGTCCCTGTTTCAGAAGTTGTCCAAGTGTCACTTATGTCCTCCCCCCTCAGAACTACAAAAATGAAAATTGCTTTTAAATAAGCAACTTGAAATTTACCTGCCATGCCCAGAGCTCCACCAGGATTCATCCTCATTTCCCTGTCCCTCTAAAAGACAAAGAAACAAAAATTAAAACATGCAATTTGTTTAACTGGTGATTTAATTGCATACACGAGAAAACCTAGGATAACACAAAATTCCGAAAAGTGAGGTTGCTGTTAAGGTCTGTGTTCTAAAAAACGTTTTTAACTCACATCCATGAAGTTGCCCATCCTGTAATTCTCCTCACGCTGGCGACGCATCTGTTCCTCCATCTCCCTCTTGCGTAGCATCTCCTCCTCCCGTCTGCGACGCTCTTCTTCTTGTCTGTTGACAATGACAAATAAAATGTGATCCGGATTAGACCCAGTCTTAATTAATAATAATATATTAATAATAAATATATAGTTAAAAAACATAATGTTTATAAAAGGATGCCTGGATGACTACAATCTGCCTCCTTCCACAACCAAGACTCCTGACGAACATACATACCTGAGCTGCATTTCCTTCCTTTTCTGCATCTCCTGACTGTGCAGCTCCTCCATACGCCGAAGTTCCTCCTGCCGCCTCAGCAGATCTGAGAGGACACATGAATCCAGCATTAATTAGGGTAGTTGAACCCTTGTGAACTCTTAACTATGTGAATGACATATCTATAGCAAAATTAGAAAGCACAAATTACAATATCCAGAACTCGAAGCTCTCATTGCTTTGTTGAACCTGAAAATACCCCTAAACTTGCCTTGTCGGAGCAGATTGGCCTGGTGCTCATGGTACGCATCCTCCATTTCACTCTCCAGCTTCTCACGGGCCTCTTGCATATTCTTCTCCACCTGCTGCCTCTGCTGCTTCTCCATTTCATCCAGGGACTTCCAGCGCTTTGAGTACTCAAATTCAAAAGTGCC
>JAQNCA010000008.1:3107528-3124653 GCA_029783725.1 Acanthurus tractus
AAATATTGTACAATTATAATAACATACCGTTCAGTTATTACATAATACTGTTTTGTCATAAATGTTGTGTTACATAGCAACTTTCTCTTTGCTATTTAACTCCATTATTATAATATTTGCCTTATATTGTGTCATGAAGGGTTGTATCCGGCATCAGGTGTATATCAGGTGTGTGTCTCTCCTCAGGTTCCTGACCGATCTGGAGCTGGCCTGCAAGACAAAAGCCTTTGACGTCCACAAGCTGGTCATCTCCTCAGTCAGTCAGTACTTCAGGGAGATTCTGGCCAAAGACCCCGGCATGAAGCGCCTGGAGCTCCCTTCCCTCTCTCCTCTTGGTACGCCTTTCAACTGACCAGCCACCACTTTGATCCATGTTCATCCAGCACTGTAAAAGCCAAATTTAACATAAAATTATTATCCAGAGCTGATGCATCCATGACCGTGAACTCATGTTGTGAAGCCAACTGTTTTTCAAACCCCCAGGATTTTAAACCCCTCACCAAAGATCACAGACTTTTTAGATGTCAAACATAAATAGCTTAATTTTATAAAAGATTAGTATAAAATAGTTAATTAGTAACTAGTTTAATGAATTTTAATTGTTTTAAAATGTCCTAAATTTATGAGTTCGTTCTTGACAGTACTGAGGATTTGTTGTTTTTCTTACGTGATAATAAATTTAAGTATCTTTTAGATTTAGATAGTTTTAGATTGTTTGTTTGTTATATAATTTAAAAAACATCAGATTTAGTCCTAAAACATGTTCACAAGCCGTAATCCTTCCACGCAATGATGCTTTGAGCAGCTCGAGCAGCAGATTTTCAAACTTCAAAGCTCACTTTAGGAAGAAATTAGAGGGAAACAAAAAAGTTTTTTTTATTATTTATATTTTAATTTCTGACCAGCAGGTTTTGTTTCTACTTCCTGACAAATACATAGCTTCCACTGTTCTGTTGTAGTTCATTAAAAAGTCTGACTCACTCGCGCCCCCTGTCTGCAGGCCTGGCTAACGTCATCACCTTCGCCTACCTGGGTCGCGTCCACATGTCTCTTTACACCATCGGCTGCACTGCCTCGGCCGCCGCCACCCTGCAGATCCCGCAGCTCCTCAAGATGTGCATGGACTTCCTGCTGGCTGAGCTCAACGTGCAGACCTGCGTCTACATCTGGAACATCGCTGCCGCCTACGGCCTGCTTCCTGTGTGCGACGCCGCCCGCCGCTTCGTCCTGGACAACTTTGTGCAGTTTGCCGACACGCCGCTGTTCACCCAGCTGAGCCTGGAGCAGATCTCTGCTTTCCTGCAGGACGACTCGCTGCTGCTGCCTTCAGAGGTCACTGCCTTCCAGGTCAGAGGTCAAACCTTTAAAGAGCAAAGGTTGACATAAGTAACATAAGTTGGAGCTGGATATTTTGTCAAGGGGTTTTCGTTTCTTTAGAAGTATTCTTTATGTTGAGTCAATTATATTTCAAATTAATTACAAAATTCTTAACTCGTATCAGTGAAAAAACAGCATCCACTTCTGATGTTCTAAATGAGGAGTAATGCCAGGCCTTCTAGGAGGCGACACATTTAGTATTGACTCGTCGACCCTGAGGACCTTCCTCGCTATTTTCATCCAGACGTGAAAACAGACCCCAGACCAGCTGCTCAGGACATAACACAGTTCCATGAATCAGAGCCGGTCACCTGCAGTCTGAATGTGAGCAGGAACCTCCAACTATAACTCACTGTATGCAAGAAGTTTATTAATATACAACTTCATTACAGACCTAAATAGACAAGCAGCTGAGGCGGAGAAAGCAGTGATGGTTGTATTTATAAACTGGACCAAATGTGAGTTTGTCAGTTTCCAAGTGACGATGTTACGCTAATTTAGATTTTTATTCAATTTTACTTAAATTCTCTCTTTATTTCTTCTAAAAATTCTGTCATATGTATCTGTAGAGTCCCAAAACTAACATGTACATAATTTTAACAGTCAAGTCAAATATATTACTACATACATCAATCAATAACAAAACTGTTTACCTTTCCTTTAAACTCCAGTAAGTTTTCAAAAGCTAAAAGAAATCTTATTCACTTTATCACAACTTAAATACATTTTGTACTTTTTAGTTTTCCCATTTTTGGTACATATTTGATCATTCTTCATTTTTTCTCAACCATCCTCCACCTCATACCCGGCTTTACAAAGTGTCTCTCCAACTTATTCAGCGTTTTATTGTAAGTTGGGTTTTAAAGGTGCTCTCCCAAGATAATAATAACACACTATATGTGTTTTTTTCCGTTTATTCTCTGGAACGCCTCTCCTCAGTTGGCCATGAAGTGGCTCGACTTCGACGCCTCTCGTCATGTTCACGCCGCAGAGCTTCTGTCTCATGTCCGCTTTGAGACGATCCCGGCCAGCGAGCTGGTGAGTCAGATCCAGCCGGTGCCGCGCATGATGATGGACCCTCAGTGTCACCGCCTGCTGGTGGACGCCATGAACTACCACCTGCTGCCCTACCAGCAGAACACCCTGCAGTCCCGTCGCACTCAGGTCCGCGCCGGTCAGCAGACTCTGCTCACCATCGGTGGTCGGCCATCACTCACCGAGAGAGCTCTCAGCCGTGAGGTTGGTGCTTTCTATGTGTCTCTATGTAACAACAACCTTAAGTGAAACACAAGAAAATCCCACACTGACCTTTGACCTTTGTGTCCAGGTAATGTGGAGGGACCCGCGAGAGGGAGGAGCCACGTGGCGTCACCTCACTCAGCTGCCAGCAAAGAGCTTCAACCAGTGCGTGGCTGTAATGGATGGCTTCCTGTACGTGGCAGGAGGAGAGGACCAGAACGACGCCCGTAACCAGGCCAAGCACGCCGTCAGCACCCTGAGCAGGTACGAGGACAGGAGGGATCCAGTATCGGACTGTTTGAACGTACAGGTGGAGAAGAAACAGCGGCACCACCTTGTGATAATAAGCTCTGAACTCTTTAAAGCATTTGTCTCATGAAAATACTAGTTTTCTTGTGATTAACAAATCACTTATATCAACATGGCTTTGTTGATTCTTCCCCAACAAAATGGGTTTGTTCATCTTGTGCTTAAGCCCTGTTTGCATCTGGTACGAACGAATGCAGGTGTGATGAACCACAGAGGTTGTGTGGGTCATTGAACCAACAAAAGCTTGTCCAAACATGACTGTCACCTCTGTCCTCTTTTTTGCCATTATCAGATATGACCCTCGCTTCAACACCTGGCTCCACCTGGCCAGCATGCGTCAGCGCCGCACCCACTTCTCCCTGGCAGCCAGCGGCGGCCGCCTATTCGCCATCGGCGGCCGCAACGTGGAGGGTCTGCTCGCGACCATCGAGAGCTACCTCCCGTCCTCCAACACCTGGCAGATGCGTGCGCCCATGGAGGTGCCTCGCTGCTGCCACTCCAGCGCCACCCTGCCCTCCGGAGACATCCTGGTAACCGGTGGGTACATCAACTGCGCCTACTCCCGCTCTGTGGCGTGCTACAAGGTGGAGACCGACACCTGGATTGAGCAGGCCTCCATGGAGACCCCCCGCGGCTGGCACTGCTCCGCCACCCTTGGAGGAAAGGTGTACGTGGTTGGAGGAAGTCAGCTGGGGCCCAGCGGTGAGCGGGTGGATGTGCTCTCTGTGGAAGTCTTCTCCCCGGAGGACGGCTCATGGAGTCGGGCCGCTCCTCTCCTCCTCGGCGTGAGCACCGCAGGCCTGTCCCCGCTGGCGGACAAGATGTACCTGCTGGGAGGCTGGAACGAGGCGGAGAAGCGCTACAAGGCGGCCGTCCAGAAGTACGATCCGGCCACAGACAGCTGGTCCATGGCTGAGGATCTGCCCGAGCCCACGGTGGGAGTCTCCTGCTGCACCCTGACCCTGCCGCCTCGCCAAGCATCCCGCCGGCAGCAGCACCGAAACACACCGGCCCATGAAGAGCAGCAGCAGAAGAACCAGAGCAGAGAGAGCAGCCAGGCTCCCTCACAAACCATCACAGCATAGAGAGAAAGGAAGGAGGGAGAACCTAGAAGAAAGGAGGGATGGTTCAACCTCAGGAGAACATCTGGATAATGTCTGCTCTTTTTCCTTAAATCGAGTCCAAAACACATTACATGAAAAATTCTGGATCAAAAAAAGAAAAAACACCCAGACAAAATTGCATGTATCTTAGCAGGGAGATTTTTTTTTATCTTCACTGCATTATTTAATTAAAATTAAATGTAAAAATATTTTAACAAAAATCTTTAACATATTTTTAAATACGTATTTTTTCTAATATAACAAATGGAGCTCTGTGCAGATAATAAGAATTTGATCTGAACAAAACAAGCCAACAATTCAGTTGATTTAAAGCATTGAATCGAGCATTGCTCTTCACCTTCCTGAGGGGGCGTCAGTTCTCTTTGACACATGACCTTATAACTTAAAATGCAACCGACATAAATACAGGACCATGAAATGCCTGTTTATGTGCAGGTTGTGCAAGAAAAAAAGAGAGTCTGCATAATCCAAAGTGATCAGAGAATGTTTAACATTAAGGAGAAAGGGTGGATCGGGATAAGGGATGAATTGTGGCATGGAGCAGGTGGAGGTAGAGCGGCGACGGGCGGAGGATGATAAAAGATGGAAAGACGGGAACAGCGGCTGACTGTAGTTGTGTGGGTTTGTGTCATAGAAACATCACTGTGAATCCACTGGTAGCTTGTGTACAAAGATGTATCTAGGCAGAGTGTGTGATGTCCAACTGTGAAAATGAGTGTGAATGTTTGTGACAGACATGGGTGAATGACGAATGTGTGTGTGTGTGTGTGTGTGTGTTGCCACCAAAGGAAATGAGCCAATTCTAAAGGAAACCTGCAATAATCATGAATTCTCAGTAGAAAACTTGAAATATTCCTCACTAGGACAGACGCAGGCTGGCAATAAACAAACAAGTGTTTATTGTTTTATTTATTTGATGGTTATCTGTCAAAAGTAGTGTAGCTCAGTTGTAACAAAATATAGATGTAGTGCTTAAAAATGAAACTTTTGTAAGAGAAATGGAGTAGAAGGAATAAGATGTGAACACAAGAGGAAGGTAGTGTGAACTCAGCAACACAGGTGAGAGTAAACAGGAAATTAAAAAAACTAATGGAAAAAACTGGATTGTTTTTTAACACTAAACTGTTCAGCCTTTCCAAGAAACCAACATAAAAAATATTTAAAAAATAATAAAAATGTATAAAAATCCGAAAAATAGACAAAAATCCACAAATGAAGAAAAAAAAAGACCAGAAAAATGTGAAATTCTTTCACCTCACCTGTTTGTTTTGAAGCATTTTCCTTCCTCTGACATCTAATTTTTACTGAAACAAACAAAACCACTTAACGAAGAACCAGTGAGACTTCAGCAGGTTGACAAACGGCTAACAGCTGTGGAGCACCTTTAGAGTTACTGATAAATATTATTTGACATGAGATACAGTGAGGCTAATCCGACTCATTTGATTAGTTGAATCCCTCTGTTATTTCTCTCTTTTTTGGCTCTAGATGAGCTCTGTGCTGGTTGTTTCACTGAATAAAAAGCCCACATGATCAAAATATACCACTTCTCCGCCTTTTATTTCCTTCTGATACAAGCTGAGCTGATGGGAAATGTTGTCCGATGACAAGTAGAGGTATTCATTTATTTGCTTTAATGAGATGCAAGTAACACATCGGAAAGGGGACTCAAATTTGGATCATCACTGAGCTGTTAGACAGCAATTAAATTACAAGCCTGTGTAAATTAGTGTGTGACTGACATTTTACAATTTTAAGGATTACTTTTCCCCCAACACAGTGTAGCTTTAGTCACATATTTTAGTTTAATTAGTTCAATAAGTACTCAAGCACTCAGACTTTCCTCTCAGTGCTGCATACTGAATTATTATCGGTGTAAAGAATTAAGCAGCCTTATAATGTAGCTATTCCAGGTGGGCAAAACTACCATTTAATATTTTTGGATTCATGACTTATTCTACTCAATGCAATTTGGATTATATTCAAATCTTAAACAACAAAGTATGAAATGTGCTGCAGTCCAATGACAATATTTCCCTTCAAAATAAGAGAAGTTGCTCTGGACACTGAAGCCTGTTTCTTGGAGCAACGCTGTGATGTTCTTAAGTGAGATGATCTAATCACAGAATGGAGTCTTTAAATAGCGGTGAGCTCATCTGACCTTTAACATTTAAGTCGCCATGTTAGAACAACCACTGACCCCATGTGGCTGAAACTCATCTGACAAGCACCAACTCAATCTGACCTCCTGCTTCTAAATGAAATCTTTCAGTGAGTCCAGATGTTTAGGTTAAACGCACATAAAGCACCTTTACTTGGAGGCCTGAGACTCTGCAAAGTAAGTTGCCATGTCTACAAAAACATTTGACAAGAAAAAATTAACGACACAACACATGACAGGAGTAATTTTTTCCATTTTATTTCTTTGTTACAAACAAGATCATGAGGTGGTCCTTTACTTGCCGGGCAGGATGATACCGTCATACTGAAAAACAAACGAGAGAAAAATATCAGACTCTAGTCAACAGCATTTCAGCAGAAAATAAAACATCACAAAAGGAACAAATGTTACATTTCAGTTGTGAGAAGTGCTGCAGTAACTCAAAATAAAGTATTAAAATAAACTTGACCCCTGCAAGTCTCCATATCGCATCATGTAATCATGTCCATTTAAGAATGTATGCAGATAACTCAGGGCAGTGAGACGGGTGGAGGGTCTTCAGTTGAAGAAAGCTGATTTTATGATTAGCAATTTTTTCCAATCATGCCATTTAATCTCCAGTCAGAAACAAGTTTCATCTGACATGCATTCAAAGTTCCAAAACAATGAAATACAACAGGTTATCTCTCAGAGAATCACATTTTTTTAATCTAATTTCTCAATTAACAACTATAAAGCCCTTAAAGCTTCTTTGTACAGTTAAAGATGACTGTCTCAAATGAAACACATAAAACACAAATGAGAGAAAGAGCACATCTCATCTGTTCTCAGCTCTCCGTCTCCTTTAGATGATCAATAGGAATTTTAAGAAAACCTGGAAAGCTAACCTTCAATTTATACATTTTTCAGGAAGTGTGGGAACCTAGGGAAAAAGAAAAAAAAACTACAAACAAACTCTTACTTTCTGCTGGAACCAGCGCATGGCCTCCTCTTTGCGGATGCGGTGTCTGAAACCGATGCGGCCTGTTTTCCGCTTCTTGTCGGCGATGCTGAAGCCTGGTCTGCCCAGAACCTGAACACAGAGAAGTGACAGAGCTGGTCAGAAGAGCTTCAACTGCACACAAAAACACAGTTTCTCCATTATTCACAAACACTCCTGATACATCAATCGGTATTATCCATCAATATGCCCGACCTCTTGACCTCAGCACTGAAAATATTTGAGTAAAAGGCCATTTCAGACCAAATCAGTCACTGCAGTCATTGCTGTAGGCTTGTACAGATTTGTGAGTGCGGTTTGCACCATAGCAGCATAACAGTCGACCCACACTGAATAAATGAGAATATGGGCATTTTAAAAACAAATGCCAATATTCACAAATCTAAACGAGACCTCATGCAGAGTCAGTAACACAAATTCAGTGTTGATCATTTACATGCCAGAGAGTCAAATACCAGTAAGTAGATCCTTGCATTTAAAATTCATTTGCCAAAAAATAAAAAAATTAACCTACAATTTTCTCAGCACTACATTTATGCACTGATGGATCTACAAACTTTAGATTAATTTGCCAATGAAATAATTAAATGGTAACACATTTATATATGGACAAAGACATGTCATTTTTTGGTATTGACAACTGTCACTATCTGGCATTAAAGGTGGTCAAGCTGCATCAACAAAATGTCAGCTAACCATGAACATGGTTTACTTAAAATCAACATTTTACAATATTCACCAAAAACCACGATTTAAGTATTGAACTGTCTCCCTGTTTATCACCTACAGAGGAGGATTAACACACATGTAGAACTAAAAGTCAGATATATAAATACAAATAACACCTTTTAACTCAGCTTTCACACTTAGTCTAAAAACCTTGAAACCTCATAAAATACAACACAACACTCAGATACATAAGCCTCTGCAAAGAGATTGAGACAGCTTGAAGTGTCCAAAAGTAAAACACAATGTATCTGTTTGTTGCACAACTGTCCCTTAATATACTACTGGTAAAATTATGTAATGAGACAAATGCTCTACCACAATTTTCTACAACTTACACAGATAATATTTCAACGTTAACTCAATTTTCTGTACACTCAGCCTCAGTTACATACACACACACACACCATGATTATCATCTTAACTGAATGTACACAACATGCAAAAAAATGATTGAAATCATGCAGCAAGATATTTTCTGGCCACTTACCACGTAGAAGTCCAGTCCGTAGATGCCGATGCTGGGGTCGTACTTGATGCCCAGATCGATGTGCTCCTGGATACCGAAGCCAAAGTTTCCGGTATCAGAGAAGTTGTTCTTCCTCAACTCGTACTCGCGCACCTGGAAGCAAAAGCCGCAGTGTTAGGCCTCTTTTAAACTGAGCAATTATATGTTCATAACATCCTAACTCAATTCCTCCTTATTTCAAAGCTATGTTAGCATCAAGTCTTGATTCATAAGAAAGACAGCAGGCTGATGTAAAAATTAGATGCTTACTACTGCTTTACTTTGTTCACATGCATACCAGTAAGGTTGTCAGAAAAATAATTAGAACCTCTTAACTAGAAGAAACAAAAATGAATGAACATCATGACTTTCTGACCTTGAGTCCCTTCTCCAGGATTTCCTCTGCTTTGGCCCCACGGACGGTGCAGTGGACAGCAATCTTTTCATTTCTGCGGATACCGAATGATCGCACAGTGTAGCGGGCTGCGAGGGAAGAAGAGACAGAAATGTTTAAACACTGCTGAAATGTCTAAAAGTCCATTCTATGCTAACCTTCTAGCAGCTTCTGCGCACTTTCAGAGTGTGAACAGACTTCTAAATCAAGCTGGATGAAACTATTGTTTTTCTTTTGTATGTATCTTCCTCTCAACACACAAACACTCACCTTTGGAGAAGACAGGGGTCTGCCCTGTGAGCTGCTCCAGCACTTTGGCAGCACGGGTCAGTCTGTCTCCGCTCTCACCGACGCAGATGTTCAGGCAGAGCTTGCGAATGCGGAGCTCTCTCATAGGGTTCTCCTTCTTCTCACCCTGGTCCTGGAGGACACAAGACAGACGAGGTTCTCACCACAACGTTTTAACAACCCAAAAACACCTGGACAACTCAGTACATCAGACACCGTCAACTCCTGCTGCCATGTTGAGTTTACCTACAAGTGTTAGCCTGCTAACGTGCTAGCATGAGACCAACTCGACTGACATTTCTAAGACTTCGCAATAAAATAGGCCTGATATTGGCGATTTCAAATTACATCTTTCTCTAAATCCTTACGTCCTGACAGCACTCGGCTAGGTCCTACCATTACACTTTCAACAGTCTCAAACAGCACATGCCGGCCGGACATGTCCGTACATATCCCCACAGTTAGCATAGTCACAGATCACATACGTGTCCGGATGTCAAATTTAAGTTTTTACACAGCTCACATATCGTATAAAGCGGACAGAAACAAGGTTACGGGGGGCTTAAGTGTATTCACACAACGTAAGCCCGTCACCAACAACTGAATGTAATTTCACGTACAAACACGGCAGCCTTTTTTAGCTGCTAGCCTGTTAGCTTCCCCCCGTTATTTTAGTTAAACTGTCTTTTATGACGCTCAGTGAGAAAATACGGCTCTATTTCAGTCATTCTTAATGAGGTTTAGGCATCTGAATGTGTAACAACAGTCGAGGTGACCGTACAGCCCCGATGATTATGGATTTCAACTCCAGTTTTGTATTTGTGCTCTATCGTACAGTGTGAGACAGTACTCACCGCCATGTTTGATCACTAGAAGAGGACGTTACGTTTCCGGCCAAATCCTTTTATAGAGATGTGTTCACTTCAATTAAGCCTGGAAAAACATTGCAGGGTAGTGCGATGGTTCCGCTTTATGCACAAAAGCAGCGCGATAGTTTCGACAGTCGAAAAAATCATTTTATTCTAAACTCTGTATATAATGTTATTTTTCATGGTGATATCTTTCTTAAATTGTTGTTCTCTTTCTGTCATCTGTATCTGAGCTGTTGCAATGCACAAATTTCCCCAATGTGGGATCAATAAAATTTTATCTAATCTAATCAAATTTTAAGAAAACAAACAGACAAACAAACACATAGACAAACTGCATTCTTACTTACTCAAGATCCAGAAAATGAAAATTTTGTCAATATATATATTATATTTTTTTATAATAGTCAGTATAATAATCATAATCGTATTGGTCCTTTAAAGGGACAAATAAATAGGGCTTAAGAAATAAGTAAATTATGTTTAAGTAAACATCAAATTCATAATTAAGAGATCATTAGAACAAATGCAAGTGTTAGATGGAGCTTTCTTTATTGGTATTTCACTGTATGTGATTTTGAAAGGCACATAGTTCTAGCATGGTACTGAATTTACCTTAAGACCTTTATTTATTCAGAAAATATCATGAATACAGTCATTCAAATCACAAGAGATGACAACAAAATGAAATATAGAAAAACAAAATAGTGTTTAAAACTTTCATTTATCATGATAAACTGTCACAATTGAAAAAGTTAGATGTTGTTTGTCACTGATGTAGTCACTATTAAATTATCTTGAGTAAAATAGCAAATATCATTGCTAAGAGTGTTAAAACTGTGTTGTCTTTGAGACAGCTCACCTCTCGCCTGTCTCAGAGCAATAAAACTTATCTGTTTCACTTAATCTATGGATTACAGATAACTTCCTTAATCACCTGGTTACTTTTTCAAAATTCATAATAAAAAAGAGCCTGTAATTTTTTATATGATCAATTTTGTATCCTTTTTTTCCATCATTTACATACAAAGTAGGACATAAGCGCAAAAACCACAGCAAGCAATATAACCAGTTTACTCTGAAATGCAGTCTCCAGAGAGTAAACTGCAGCCAGTTTGGACGACTCATCGGCTAACATCTCAGTGGAGGTATCTGATGATGGAGACATTAGTCTCAGTGGCGGGACAGGAGTTGGGGGCTTCAGCAGGGGCAGGCCCTCCCTCCTCTGCTCTCCCAGGGCTTTGACCAGAAAGGCCAGCGATCTGCGGGGGAAGAGAGCAGGGGTGAAGAGGTTACAGTTGGGGACAAAGAAGTGAGGGAGGTGTCCTCTGCGGGCGTAGTCCTCCAGAGCACCAAGGAGGTACAAGAAGCAAACAGGAAGACGCTGACAAGCCCAAAAGGAGTCCTTGAACCTGACAGGCGAGACACAGGGAGGAAAGACAACAAAGACAAAAATTGGCTAAGTTACTGGAAATGTCGATACAGGCAGATTTCTATTTGTTTAATCTAGAGCTGCAACTAGTGATCTTTTATACTATTGATTTATCTTTTTTCTATTTACTGATTCATTTTTTTAATAAAAAAAAAACGTTACAAAGCCCTCTAAAAAAATGATACGAAAAGCAGCAAATATTAACATTTAAGGAGATTGGCCTAGATTAATCAACAAAATTGTTGTTATTTTTATGTCATTAACTCATCAGTTGATCATCTGAGTGTTTCAGTTCAGTAGTTAATTCAACTGTAAATAATGACAGTGCTTACATGCATGAACTATTTTTGGGGCTGCAGTGAATGATTTTTTAAATACTGCTTGATCTGTCACTTTTTTTTTTTAAATAAGCAATAAGTCTTTTGATAAAATGTCCAAAAAATGTTTGTATCAGTGATATCCTAAGATATATAATTGTCAAACAAAATTAATTTTCGACAAATTTTAAATGTGTTTGGCCAATTGATAAACATGAGTCCAATAACAACTCTACTTTTTGGTAGAGTGTTTCAGTGTTTTCACCAACTCCTGAATGAAACTTCTGGTTGTTTAGCTGGTAACTAAATATGTCTACCTGATTTTGAGGTTTTTCGCTGTAAACAGCTGAAATGAAGTAAAGTTATGAGTCAGACAGCTGAACAATTAATTGAAAACCACTGTAAAGCACCATAAAGATGAAGGGAGCTGCAGACTTGGAGGATAATTCTCTGCATTTTCATTACTATAAGCATTTTATTTTGATACTGCGTGTTCCTACACTTCCAGCTACTGTTTCTTGTCTTATTGTGACAGAGCTGATATTGTGATGAGAATACAGATTTCAAAGGGTACCTGATGGACAAGGTGTGAAGGAAGGTGGTCTTTCCGTGGTACGAGCAGAGGTCTTCCAGCTCTTTAGGGAAATGTCGTTTCAGGCCTTCAATCAGAGACTTGAGCAGCATTAAGCATTGTTTCCTGCCAGAAGAAAAGATCAAATCATCTGTTGTAAAAGAGTTTGTCTTCTTTGATAAAAGTCGTGACACATATCTATTTAAAAACTTGGAAAAACTTTCTGCAGTTGGAGAATATTATGGTGTCCTTTTTCGTATCTCTTAAATTTTTGTCTATCCAGTACTGTTTTTATTTAAAAAAAGGGCCACGTCACCTTTATATAACAGAATAATAAACAGAATAGAATCTATATAATGAAAGAGTAGTTTTTTGAGTGTATTGAGTATATTCTGTGATAATGCAGATATTGATTTGGTAATTTGATACTATGGTAACTAAATTCAATTGATATAGGTTTAAAGTATTAATTTCTTAGCTGTAATTGTTAAAAAAAAGTGCTGAATTATTTCTTAACACTTAGCTAAGCCTATGATCACATTAAACAAACTCTCACGAAGAATGTCTTATAAAAAAATAGGTACAGAAAGTGCTCTATCAATATTTAATCTGTAATCTGGTGCATTCTTATTTCTTCCATTATATTTACCATTTTGTAATGACTTCAGGAGTCACAAGGCAGAGAGCTCAAAAGACAAACAGCACTAAAATATATTTAGATTCTAGTAAAAAATGTCCCTTTTAATTTAAAAGCTGAATCTAACTAGTTTAACCAAGTGCAGCTCCCACAGCTAACAAAGAGGTTAAAAGGGAACGTTACACCTGGAACAACATGAAAATAAAATGACCTCTTCAAACAGTTCAGAGTCTCACCGGCAGCATTTGGTAGCTTTGCTCTCACAGCAGGTTTTCTTGTTGCCGTGGCTGGTGATGATTTTCTTCTCGATGTGAGAGAAAGAAATTCTCCAACTTTCTGTATCAGAGAAAAAAACAAAACATTATCATTGGACAAAGTTGTGTATCAGATAAAAACTGCACAACAGCGATGGCACACAAACAAAAGCCCTTCACGTCTAAACTCCGGAACGTTTGGCTGCTGAAGGTTTAACCTGACCGGTGGTTTGATACACTGAACCAATGCAGACGTCCCAACTTTCCCGGAGGTTCCGGAGAGTCACGTGCACGTTGATAGCAACTCCCTCAAATAGAATCTAGAGTGAGCGAGCAAGAGCACACGTGCGAGAGTGACCGTGTGTGTGACTGATCACGTAGTGTGTGCACGAGAGTGAGTGAGAGCGTGTGTTTTTGTGTGTTTGTGTGTGACTGTCCAGATGTCCAAATGTACTTATTAGACATAATTGTGTTCATGTAAGTCGTCTGAAAAAAAGGATTTTGTTCTATTCATGTGGTTTTTATGCTCTGTTTTTTTTCTATCAATTCACAATTAAAGTAATTTTCCATAATGACAACCTGAAATGACTTTTTGCAGGTTGGGATGTCTGGAAATGGTCGGTGAAAGGAGTACTGAGAAGACGAAACACTTCAAAAATAAGGCAGATGATTGGATGAACCAACTGTGTATCATCATCAAAAACGGGTTAATTTTAACCTATCAGATCAACAAACTGAAAGTTTGAAGGAGAGTGAGACGTCTTCAGTGTCATTCTTTGCTCTTCTACAACGAAAGAAATTTTTTTGCTAATTGTGGAACTGGAACAAAGTGGATCAAATAATGCAACTTCTCCTCTATCACTGCGTCATGTCCTCTTCGGATGAGGGCTGAGGTGAGCCTAAGACCTCTGTCTTTAGTACTGATGGTAGACCGCATCTGATTTAGAAGTTCATGTACTCATTCTGCAGTAAAATGGACCCTGCCTATGTTTTACTTTTGCATATTTTGTCTTTGTATCAGTACTACTATTGCATTATTGTGCATGTTTCATTTTATTGCTAATTTATTTGCTGTTGATTTAGCTTTGTTTACATACTGTTGGCTACTGTTTTCTACGGCAGTCCATCAAACTCAATAAAATCATCAATCAGAAAAATAAAAAGTAACAAAATCTGTCAAACATGATCCATCGCTTTGAGTTAATTCATTGACAGCTGAACAAACATCTTGACTATTTTTCACGTCTTCTCGGGCGCCATCGTTGATGTTCACGCTGAAACTCTCACCTTTGGCATCCTCACTGAGGTTTCGTCCTTTGAGCCTCTTTGGTACAAAGTAACAGGGTAAACCTTTGATTTCCTGGCGAACTTTCTTTCCCAGCCAGTTGTCGACATCTGGGCCATTTCGGACAACAACTGGCCAACCTTGCGAGGCATGAACCTTTGTACAAGGACAAGGACAAATGTTCAGTCAGTGAGGTCAGTAATCACGTAAGTACAGTACTACGATCTCTACCACTTCTGCATACCTCTGCCATTAGTACATAGAGCACCTACTACGATCCTTTAATAAATATTGCTATACAAGTAAACAATTATGACTTCTAACGGTATGACCAGAGGTAGAGGAAATATATGCACATATCATACACACTGTAAATACTACAAGTATTTTACAAGTAAAAGTATATAAGTATTATCCATTAGTGGAAGAAGTACGAGTACATTGCTGTAATGACTTAAATTTTGAGGCACTCTTACTTTGCCTGAGCATATCTATTTTATGAGACTTCAAATTCTGCAGTTCTGATATATTGTACTTTCTACATCACATTTATTTTTAAACTTAGGTCACAAGTTACCTTACAGATTAATTTTATCTATACAAAATTCATTTAACAAGCAAACTACTCAGTAGAGTACAAGGTAATCCAAAATAGCCCTGCCTTTACAAATGAAACCTTAAATAAATGTACACATATATTTTAAGATGACAGTTATTCTAAATTTAGTTATTTTGATTAATGAGTATTTTTACTTTGGTAGTTTAGACATATATTAATGTTAATATTTGTGTGATGTCAATTCAGTAACATTTCAAAGGCAGAATTTTAACAGATGTGTAAAAAGCTTTTATAAATCACAACTGATCAAAGTGGAGCCAATTTTAATGACTTTTATGCTTTTTGTTAAATGTAAAACAATTCCCCTTATTTTACATGCATGTCTTTTATCTCATGTTTTTGGCTTCATCTGTGAAATAACTAGCAAATGTCTGCCTCTCACAGTACGGATTTATGTGACTGACACTCTTTCTAGGAAAAATATTTAAATATAAATGTATTTGGTCTGGGTTTATTTTTTTGGCTCTAATCCTCTCAAATGTCTGTCATCAACATCTAAAATTTGAGAGCCATGGATGATTTTTTAAATTTCTCCTCATACTCCTCAGCTGTGGTTGCCATGATGAAAATGTAAAGATAAATGATCACCTCCAAAGCAGGGACCACGTCAACCGAGATCAGCTCATCGCTGTCGTTTTCAGTCCGAAGCAGAGATAAAGTCACAGCTGGCGAGTGAAGACGCTTCCTGTTCACCTCCCAGCGACAGTGTTTCATGGGCACTGAAAACAAGGAAGAGTGGACACGGGTTGTGGTTTCCAAAATGGGATACAGCTCAACAAAATGTCAAACAAAATCAGCCCATAAAACCCTAAATCTGCTGACTGATTAGAGACATATACAGAAGGAAAACGGATTATTGATACAACAAACAAGGGTAGATGAGACCTGAAATGAGAAAGGGGATGTTCACACCTTGGTAGGTCTTGAGGAACTTGCGCACCAGACGATGCATCTCAATCAGGATCTTGCTTGATGAAAGGGTGCGCCCATTCTCCAAAAGAAAGTCTTGTATGGGGTTACGAGTGGGCCGGGCAAGGTCAATCCGGTAGTAAAGGCCACCGTCCAGGTCATTCATGACAATGCGTGAAGGAGCCTGAAGCTTAAGCATCATGTCAAACTCATCTGGGCTGTGGATCTGAGGCAGGAATACAGAGATTCATCACAACATTAGACCTGTCTATTTGATTTATGTCAGTCTACTTTCGTTTTTCATTCTGCCGCTAGACCATTTCATGTATTTCACATATTGTTGCATTTGGAAACTGGGAGCAGTTGTCCAGACCTCACCTTAACTTTTTCAAAGTAGCTGCCGGTGGTGAGGAAGTCAGCTGACTGGAAGAAAGGCAGATCATTGCTGTTTCGCAGGAATTTCAGCAGATTGTCTCTGAAATCGTTTACCACCTCTGCAGCCCAGCAGCGGTCCGTCTGCCGGATCTTGAGGTCTGCAGCGCTTTGTTTGATCCAGCTAACCAACTCTGGCGTCGTGAAGACTGGCTCCTCATCCACTCTGGATTCGTCCTCTGCAAAGTGGATTTTCAGAAAAGATCATATCAACAATTCCTCTAAATCTCTGAAGCACTAAAAGTATGTAAATATGCAACAACAACAACAACCACTCACACCAACAGAAAAATGCCCGGTGCTTGGAGATCTACCTGCAAACTTTGAAATGCTTAAACTGAATTGTGACACAAATTTTACCTGTAGCATCACCTGCTTGTTCTTGCTGCACTTTCTGCTTCTGTCTTGCTGGAGTGGGGCATGAAGGACTCGGCTTTCCCCTGGGGGATTTTTTTTGGTGCAAAGCTCCAGTTGGACTGCAGTTTTGGTGGCTAACATCTCTGTCCATGGCTCAATCGTATCTGACTTGAATTACAGAGACCAGTGGTGGAACATGAGTACATTAACTCAAATACTGTCCCTTAAGACAAACTTGAGGTAGCCGTACTTTACTTGGGTTTTAGAAATATTGTACTTTTATTTCATAACATTTATCCGACAGCTTTAGTTACTTT
>JAQNCA010000008.1:3333594-3354603 GCA_029783725.1 Acanthurus tractus
GGTGTGGCAGCCGAGACCCGAGCAGCCGAGCGACATGTGGGAGCACGTCGCCACGTTCAACGCCCTCGGTAAGAACTTAGAGGGAAAACACTCAGTTTCAATGCTTCAAATCCGGTGAAAGAGTCTGTAAATGTTCTTTTTCACGAGAAAAACAAGTCATAATAACAACAACAATGACAACAACAATCATAGTAATAATAATGATAATGATGATAATGATGGTCGTAATAAGAATAGTAATGATAGTAAGAGGCAAAGAAGAAGAAGAAGAGGAGGAAGAGTAGCCTAACAATAATAAACAATAGTTTTAGATAGTGGTGAATTATTCATTTACAAAAGTTCTGTACTTAAGTACAAATCTGATGTATTTGCACTTTACTTGAGCTCTTTTTTCATGCTGATTTCTACCTCAACACCACAACATTTCAGCAATATTGCACTTTTGTCTTTACCACAGTTATATGACAGCTTTAATTAATAATAACGTAATAAATTAACATTTTCGCACACAAAAACACGTGAAGAGCTAATAAAACACAATGCTATTCTCCAAATGAAACTACTCAACAGTATCGACAACTATATTGTTTTGCCAATCAATCAAATCACGTGACTGACAGTAAACCTGCCTTTTGTTTGACACTGTAACGATCCCGGAGATTTTTATCTTATTATTGTGAAATGCCAGAAAGACTCTGAAGCATTTGCTTCGCTGGTGGAGACAAACAGACCTTGACAAGCAGCAGAAAAACTGCGTCACCTCTCTGCTCATCGATGTGCATCCTCGTTCACGTGTCTGTGGGACTCATGCAACCAATGTGAGAACATAAAACATCACTGTGTGGTTTAAAAAAGAAAGAAAAAAACCCTCCGCAGTCTTCATCGGATCTGTTGTCACAGTGTGTGGGAGAGGTTTGAAGGTGTAAAGCAGCACTCACAGCAGAGGCCTTTCTCAGCTCCCCATTTATGATGAATCATGACAACTTGAGATGAATAAATCATCCTCGCAGCAATTAACTTTGTTTACATCTGCTGTCATGCTGCTGCTGCTGCTGCTGCTGCTGCTGCTGCTCCTCCACTGCTGCAGATGGATGGACGGCAGAACATTTTAAACGGCCGCATTTTCAAACTGCAGCTAATGACGAGGGAGGGGGTCGGGGGGGGTAGTGAACTGATGCCATTGTAGTCGACAGGGACGCAAAAAGAAACAAGCACAGATTGTCTGAAAACGGGATCCTGGGCAGATCTCAGCATGTAAACCATTTAGAGAGGTCTGGATAATAAAAGGGAGGGTAATAACTGGATTATATTGTGCCTTTTTGTTTGGACAGTAACAGATGTGTTCTGATTACTGTTTACTGTGTCAGTTTAACTCCGAGTTTCAAATCGAATACTGAAGGCCATCAGCCGGTTTATCCATTTCCACAACCTCCATGAATCTCTGCTCTCATTTAATTTATCCACTCATCGGTCTCTCTTTGGCGG
The DNA here is from genome assembly GCA_029783725.1 of Acanthurus tractus. Classification (NCBI taxonomy): domain Eukaryota; kingdom Metazoa; phylum Chordata; class Actinopteri; order Acanthuriformes; family Acanthuridae; genus Acanthurus; species Acanthurus tractus. The sequence continues at coordinate 3,335,080 of JAQNCA010000008.1, forward strand.
CAGCTGGAACAAGTTTTATTTCCATTTCCACTCCGACAGGTACGACATCTTTATTTATCCTTTTTTTTTTTTCCCCTAAACACTGCAGAGTTTTAACCAATCTGCACATCTCTCATCCCGTCTCCTGTCTGAAATGATCTCAGTGAGTCTAAATGAACCTCAGAGGAAAACAAGATGAAAATATGCATCGAAATCAAGTAAAGATGCAACAGAAAGTGCTGTGGCATCATGGGAGTGCGTCTTTTAAACCAGCATTTTCCATTTAGCCGACCGTTCAAGGTTATATATTCTCATATGTAAACAAACATTAGGTTTATTTGTACATAAAGCGTGAATTATTAGTTTCAGACTGAGAAAATGTTTTGAAGAAGGATGAAATTATACGACGTAATGAGTCTGGCATTAATTATTCCCGTCAAGGCTCCAAAAGTGAAATCATTTTCGTAAATCTAATCGTATTAGTCTTAATGAGGCTGAGCAGCAGTGGAGAGGAAATCTGATAATTAAACACCCTGTTGTCAGATGGGACATCTCAGCACGCAGGAAGTGACTAATCAGACTTTAAGAGTGAAATATACTGTTTTTATTTTTCAGCAGTGATACAGGCCAAACAGTCTCAGTTCGTCAACATCAGGTCTTTCTTTTGTTCTCGCTCTTTTGTTTTATAACAGCATGCAGTGACCTTCTGTTTCAGCAGAAATTACTGCAGTTTACAGAGTTTTTAAATATCCTCTGCTACTTGGAAGTGGAAGATTTAAATAAAAGACTCTAAATCTACTTCGTAGTTAAAGGTCTTGACAAGATTTATGACGCTTGTTCATTAATCCAGAGCCTTAAATGATCTTTTCAATTAATCATTCTGTGCCTAAGGTTAAAAAAACCCAAAATATTTCTATTAAATTGATGTAAAACAGATAAATTGCCATGTTTCAGGAGCTGGAACCAGCAAATGTTAGACCTTTTTAGCTTTGCAAACTACTAATCTATTATCAGCTTTACAGTAAAAAACACATTGTTCTATGGAGCTCTTTATCAGTAACTACATCGCTGTATCACCGTGCAAAAGGATGCATGTGATCGTGGCAGTGAGGGATGTAAACATTCATGGTGCCTCCTCTTATGAACTGCAGCCATAAATTTATCAAGGAGAGCTGGATGCAGCGTAGGAGGAGAGGCCCAGTTCATTCCAATGAACGTTTCTAAGTGATGCATGAAGCCAAAACAGTTTGACTTCTAAATATAAAAAACACTGAGATCTTCTGCACAGTTTCCATAATATGAGACACATAGAAGCTGCACACTGCAGACTAACGTCCAGTTTAGCCCTTTGCTAACATTAATGTGTAGAATGATTTGATCTTGCAGTTCTTCTAGACTTTCCAAGTTTTATTGGACAGAAAAAATCTAATCAGAACTGTAAAAATTAAAAAGTTATGAGCTATTTTACGAGTACTTCTGTCACAAAATACATTTATAGGAAAGACATCATCTAGTTATAACATCACTGTGTCATATTTGCTTCTAAGCCTGGTGCACCTCCTTTTCTTTGAGCTTATGCAAGGTGAGCTAGCAAGCCTCCTTTAGCCTATTGAAGCTCAGTAAAAACAAAAATAGCAGCGACAAGAATCTCCTCATAACAAGACCTGTGGATTATCTGAAGTAACCATGTCATGATTTTAAAAAAGCCACTGTTAGAGGAGGTTTCACCACAAGAGAACGAACCTCTGTCATTATGTTCAAGAAAAGGCAGACATCCCATGGCTCGCAGCAAAACATTTAGATCAAAAAAGTACGACATGTAGGAGGAAAACCATGTGATTTTTGGGTGAACTGTCCCTTTAAAGTGCTCTTGAGCCGCTGCTGTAGTGGAACAACATGACTCAGGTCCTGGTCAGGTGTGAACCTCTGTGTTTCCTGTTAAAAGCCTCCCTGCAGGTCTCTGATCTCACCGCTCTGCTCTTCACAGGCTACGTTCAGGCGTCCAAACGGGACAAAAAGTTCGCCACCTGCGCTCCGAACTTCTCCTACGCCTCCCTGTGCGAGTGTCTCCGCCGCTCGTTCATCTACAGACAGCCAACGCCGGTGGAAACCGTCCTCTTCAACAGGAAGCAGGGCCGTCAGGTGGGGCAGGTTGCCAAGCAACAGGTGGCCAGCCTGGCCTCTGATAAACCGATCCTGGGCTTCAGAGCGACCAATGAGAGACTGTACATCCTGACCTCCAGTAACCTCTTTGTTCTAAAGGTCAATAATAATTAAATTTGGGACTCTGGTGGTAGATGTTCATCTCTTCTTCCCCCTCAGAGTGAAATCATTCCAAGATGAAGATGTGTTTACCTGCTACAGCTGGAAAAAATCATCCACACGTGTGTGTGTGTGTGTGTATCTGTGCTTCATCTGACTGTACTGTTTAATTGTTCGGTTCACATCATGTTGTGATTATTAATAAGGGCAATAAGTGAGGAACCACATTAGAAAAGACAAACTGTTGGAATAAACATCAATTTACTGGAGCTGATTTTTCCCAGAATGTTCATCAAGAGACAGAATATAAATATTAAATCAAGGAAAATCACAGCTTTAAACGTTTTAATGCACCACAGCGTTATTGTGCAATAAATCATATTAGATGATTTTATGCGGTTTATCAATATATATGCGGTGCGCAGTGGAAGCTCACTGCACTTTACTTAATGAATACAGTCGGGTTTGCTTCTCCTGATGAATGAGTGACTCACTGGTTGCTGCCTGTCTGCACTGATGGTTGGTTGTAGTGTTTTGTCAGATGGTCAGTGGGGAGGAAGACGCTGAGGAAATCCCTCCGCTTGGCTCATTTTACAACCGTCGCTGTGTGTGTGTGTGTGTGTGGAAGCATGAAAGAAGCGAACATTCATTTCCATAAATTTACATAAACATGTTCACACTTCTCACTTGCTCCTGTTGAATTAGCCTCAATCTTGGACTCATCAGATGGACTTGAGGACTAAAATCTCAAGAGGGTTTGAAGATTCAATCACGTCTTTTTATCAGTTTTTCTTCCTTTTCTTACTGGTGGAGGTTAAAATGGAAATGCTGAACTTCTCATACAAGCTGGGAGTCTATTTAGATGTACTGTTGATGCTGTATGATGCATTTTTTCCTTCTAAGCAATTAAACTAAAGTACATATGCAACTGAGGAACATGGGTTCAAGTTTGTGTTTTCAACTTTTGAACTTTTCCTCCATTATGAAACATCGGAGGAGGTGCAGCTTGATGTAGCTGAAAATCCCTGTCTTTCAAATCTTTATGCCAAGGCCGAAATCCTGCCAGTAAACCCGCCGTTTCTGCCTCACTCGTTCAACGGGGACATTTTCTTTTTCCATTTAAAGAAACCCAGAAGAAGCTCATCCATCCAAACAACCAAATAAATATGAAAAGATTTAAGAGGAACGCTGCATTCCTTTTTTTTTTGTTTTTTAAAGAAAAGGATGGTCCCCTTTCCTGTCTTTTTATACTTTCTTTGATTTTAAAAACAGGATAAAGGTGAGATAGCAGGGGAGATGCAGGGATAAAGGTTATCATCACCTTCAACTCCTGTCAGAAAAAGATTCATATCTGTGTCTCTTAATGTTTGACTGGAGGCAACAATAAACAGGAGGCAGCTGGTCTGTGTTTGCTGTCTGTAAAAACACTCACAGATATTCAGAAATCATAGAAGAACTGCCTTTTAACAATGTATTGATCAGGCTTGAAATTACAAATATTGTGTGAGCCGAACAAACCGTGGAGCGGCGCGTCGGTGTTAGTTTTAGCTTTACGACTGAATAGTCTTTAACAGAAAAGGGCAATTTTGTAAAGAAGATCTGCCATTTGTGTCTTGGGCTCCCTGGAGTCCTCGCTGTGTCTGAGGCGATTTGTTTTCATCTGCTCAGACACACTATAGGCCATGTCTAATCACCCTCTTCTCTTTCTTCTGTCATTGTTTTGCTGAGGAAAATCGAGTTTTACCCCCAGTTTTATTTAATTATTGGTGTGCGATTGAATTAGGCTGCACCACTTGTTTTTATTAGCTGCTCCCGCTTCCTCAGATTACTTGAGGCCGGCCTGTCAAAGCCGCTAATGTCTCTGAGGACGAGCTCAGTCTTTACTGAGACACAACAAAAAATAAAAACCCACCTTGTTAAGCCTTCTGACCGCAGAGAATTGGATAATGAAAGGTAGTCGCTGCTCACCGTCTCCATTTCCCAGACCTTCATGCTGCAGCTCTCAGATAAACACCACATCTCTAAAAGTCATCTTTTTCAAAACTTGATTTAAAGTGGATTTTTCCATATTGACAGCTGTGCTTTTTAAAAACATAATCAATTCCTCTGAGTGAGTTTCACCCGCTGCAGGGTCAGGTAACTTGATCTTGCACTAAATTAAAATTTCCTGAGATGACGACGGTCTGCGGCTGCCTCATATGTCTCCATCAGTGTTTGTATTTATAAAGGTGCACATTCAGTTATTCTATACAGATACACTCGTGCTCTTTCTAATGCAGGAGCTATAATCAAATAAAGAGGAAGATAAGGATTATATCAGCCCCAGCTACCAGAGCAAAATAACATCTATGTTATCTTTAATATCTGTCAAAGTGACGTAGTTCATATTGCATGGATAAAAGGCAAATCTAACCATAAAACTATGTAATACCATCATCTTCCCAAACTCTAACCAAGTGCTTTTTGTGCATAAGCTTCACTAGACCTAAATTATGATGCTGTCACCGCTCAAAATTAAAAATTGGAAAAACAAAAATTGTTATTTGAACATAAACATTAAGAATTCTGTGAGGTAAACTTGTTGTTGAGAGTTTCCTGGAGAAAGAAGTCTCTCTTCAAGCCTTTTCTTACCTGCTTTCATCTCTGGTCAAAAGAAAGAGAGGCCAAGTCCAGCAAAAAGTGATAAATGCAGCAGATAAAAGCAGAGTCCAGGCAGCTAGAAACCAGAACAGGTTCATGGTCAGAGGTTCAGTGCTTTGTCAGCACAGAAAAAGGTTGGAGGCGAAGAAGAAGCCTGAAAGATTTTTAAAATGATGCAAAGCTGAATAACCAAGTTTCTCCAACTTCTGCATGTAAACACACTCAAGGTTGAGTGATTTGTTGAATCATAATGAATACAGTACGTTAAAAAGAATCCCTCATTTGATTCTGTTGTTGCCCAGGTTGTTTTATTCTTGTTTCAGTTCACATTACTCTACATAACTCATATTTAATACTTAAAACTAAGTACTTGTGTGTCTTTATCAAGCATCAGTATATAAGAGTGTTAAAGTGCGATCTTCCTATAAGGAGAACTGAGGGGCCTTGGAGAAAACAATTAGTTTGATGATCAAAGCTCAGCTCCTCCTGGTGAGACTGCTTCTCTCTGCAGGTGTAATTGGCATCTTTTTAAATGATTAAACGATTAAAGCAAACAAAGCCACATATTACTGCAGCAGGAGAATCACATCGGTAAATTGTGACTGAGTTGATTGCACATTCTTCAGTAATGAATAGATCTCCTCCCCGATGGGATCAGCAGACAGAGGAGAAAGTAATTAGATGTTATGGATGTCATACCTACACAGCCGTCTCTCCACAGCACGGAGAGAAGAAACATCTTTAACTAGAGTATTTTTTAACGTAGTCAGGCTTTAAAACAAACTTATTTACACCGACAGATTTATGTTGCCAAGTTTAAATCATAGACTGTTTGCAGTGAGCTGCAGAAAAGTGTGGTTTACTTAACATTGACAGTCTATTGTCAACTCATACAAGATTTTGCCATTTTAAAGATTCATAAATTTTACAAAATACTTGTAAATTGGCTTATTTTCTGTCTTGCAAGTCTGTTGGTTGAATATAAAGTCCAGCTTAGCTGGTGGAGAAGTAACACTTTAATGGGAAGCAGCATTTATCCAAGTAACAATTTAAAAAGGTTGTGCAATTGTGCAAAAACATAGATACTGTAGGCTTTTTTGTGTATTTTCATTTCTTAGCAAAATAAATGAATCTGCAGGCTTGGGACTATTTTCATCTGTGAATAAAAATTTGTATGTATCACAATGTATGTGTGAGCGACTCAAAATATCTTCTAGTGCCCACATTTCTTGAAATAAATCTAATAAAAACGCATTAAGCAGTGCGGCTCTGTGGTCCCTTGATGTGCTGTATATCAGTATAACAGCATAGTATATTACACTTTGTACACACAGGCGGTACTTGGTAGTCGGTGTTTGGTAGTAGATGGTTTTAGTGTTTTTTTAAGATCTGTAGACAGGTTATCCTTTGAAATATATGGCCACATAAATCCTTGAGGCTGTGGGCTTTACAGCCCCGGGTTTCATCACTCAAGCTGTGTATGAAATACTGTAATTTTCCATCACACAACTGCTGGAGAAAAAAGTGACTTCTCTTTGAACAGCCACTCGGCACGCTACGTTTTTTTTTTTTTTTTTTTCCATGTGTAATTATTCATAAAAGCTGAGGCTGCTCCCTCCTCGCGGGAGAGCAGCAATTACGCCGCCCCTTGTCTTTGTTGCAGTCACTGTCCGGGGTGTCATAACGCACATTACAGTCCCATTATTGCAGAACAACCTCCTGTTATTGTGCTGAAACACATTTTTTTTCATAGTTAATGAGCCAGAAGGTTTCTTATCTCTACCCCTCTGCATCCACCTGAATAATTATTCCTCATCCTCGCTCACCTTTTTTTTTTTCCTGATTGTATCCATGTTACACTCACTTCATCAGTCTCTCCTTTGTACCTTTTTCTGTTTTGACACTGGATCAAGTAAAATTCAGCATATTAAATGTTATATTGAAGCACAGTTATTTAAATTTTAGAAGGGGCAACGATGTCATTCACTTGATTCATCTTGTAGATTGTCTGCTAATTATAGCCTGTCAAACAAGAACATAATTTTAAGTGGTAATCTGAAGTTTTCTTGTTTTATTTCTGTAATTATTTGGTACTTGTTGCTAATGAAGAACTGCTGTGTTGTTTCTGCTCTGTAACTGCCATAAATTATCTGTCAATCAAACGGTGTTGTTGGCACAGCTGTCTTTCATTATGTTTTTTATGTTAATGACGCTTGTTTAACTGATGATCAAGTGATGTAACTTAACTTGCAAAAGTTATTGCTTTCACCTGCTGGATGCACAATATTGTGCACAACAGAAACAGGATGAACTTAAAGTCAATATGGTGGCTAAAAAACAACCTCTGAGACTGATGGACGCCAGTTTGATGCAGAAAATAAATATACCAGGCCTGAATTAGCTATTAGCCCACTAGCTTCACAGTTAACTAAGCTAACTAGCTAACAGAAGCTAGCTAGTTTTAGTGATTAGCTCACTTTAGCAACAAGTTATACTCCTTAAATCACCCCAGTGCTTATTTTCTGTGGTCAAATAGGCCTTATAACATGAAATTACCTGTTAATTACGGTATAAAATGAACTTTTGTAGTCGTTAACCTTAATCATGATGTAGCTATACTGGTTTCATGACAGCTAACGTCAAGACAAAGTAGTTTTCTTTAGGTTTGATACGTCAGCCTGCTGGTATTTTTATGACGGGTTATGTCTTGGTTAATGTCAAGCTGTCATATCTGAGACATCTGGAACAATACTAGCTTTGTTCTAAAAGTTATATAACTGACCAAACGACACCAGTCGTAAACATTCATAAAGACTCGTATCAAACCTATGACCGTCGGGGTTATGACACTGTTATGTCAGTCTTGTGAACACCCTCTCAAATGAAGGGTTACTATCGTTTCTTTACCTCTGAACACAGTGACCTGTTTCCCTGTTTTTCCCTGTTTATATTTTTTAATACTAAAATTTTAAGCTTTACCTCAAAGAAACTTCTTTCCCTCCATGTGGATGAAGGATGGACAACAAATTCTGACATCCATTCAGGTTATTAAATGTAACTGAACCAGCTTTACATTTTTCAGCAATATAAAAATTATTTTGATTAGAAGCCTCATCAGATACTTATTGCCCGTCATCAGAGTTGTGCTACATGTCGTATGATGCGTTTTTGTCTCATTTAAGGTGTAAAACTGTAGTTGAAGACGTGAAATTTGCCGCAGAAGAACTGATGGTTTAGCTGTTATATTTTTTTGATGATTAATTAAATGTAGGTTGGTTGTTTTTTGTTTGTTTTTTTACATGTTTATGCGTCAAATGCATCGCCATCTGTCTTTTCTTCCAACCTACTCAGATGCAGATCGATACCCACCTGTCAGCTGCGTGACTGTGCTTGGAAAACACACTGGCATTGATTTATATTGCACACACACTCACACACACACACACACAAGCTAGGTTTTGAGCTAGGCTTTTAGTTTAAGAACAAAGTTAAACAAAAAAACATTTCCTCCTGCAGTTCGATCCAAATACTCATCTTTCTGTCTCTCAGCGTAGTTTTTTTTTTGTTTAAGTACATCAGACATCTGCAAACACGGGAGCTTATTTGTTTTAAAGGATGAATTTATCCAAACTGTAAGACATTTTTCCACCTGTCACTGCTGATTTCTGTCCACAAAGCTTTCTACTGAAGAAACAGTTCATGTGAGACTTGTTGGGGGCTTTTTGTAAATGAACCAGCATTAACTATAAGAACTGTGGCCACATAAATGGTTTGACTGCAGGTCCTGAAACTGGTCGACACAGACAGCCCTTATTCTCAGAGGAAGAATCCTTATGATGTTGGTGACCTTTCTTTTTTGTTTATTATAAAGTCTACAAGTCTGATTTTGGTTGAAATAAATATAAAATTTGTTGCACATTATTCAAGATGCCTAGAGGATCCATTCAAACAACTTTGTGCTCTAACTTTTCACTTAGTGCCACCATCAGGTCAGATTTTCAGCTTGTTGATGATACTTGGGTCGACCGAACACTCAACAAGTCTTTCACAGACAAAGTTACGTTTTTTGTTCTAATAAGCACGTTTGCATCCTCACACGGCTGTTAAACTGTCAGTCTTACTCAAATCTTATTGCAATGATTTGAGTCCTACGAGCAAAATTATATCAACATTCATTTTGTGGTGGTGCTGAGGTGTACAGAGAGATAAACGAGGTACATAAACCTCAAGCTATCTGCAGGACGACCACCAGGGGTGTATTCTTACATGTTTTTTTTGTAATTTTAGCTCTGAGGTAATAAGACAGGTCTGCACTGGGGAACAGGCTAAAGGTGAACGTCTCCCTTTGGACTGTCTGTCTCCTATCTAAGGTGTTTTATAGCCATTTTCACCTCTGAGTCTGCAGCCGACAGCACAACAACATCTGCTTTTAGAAATTCCTCTCCTGGCGCTCGGTCGCGGCCATGGTGGTTAAATTAGCAGTTCACCGCCTGAGATACGGCCACAGAGATGTGCTGATGATAGATGTGGTTGCAGTATTTGCATTTTATTGGGAGAAAAGCAACGTTTATGTCGTCACATGTTCTCATGAGGTAGATCTCATGTGAGATGGCTGCTATCGTTTTGTATAATGTGAAGTGATGGATGGGATGCGAGCGGTGGTTTGACACGTTTATTTGGATGCTTAACACAACAGTGAATTTCCATTCTGCAAAAGTCGAGAGGTCAAACGAGCTGTCTGTCAACTCCACGCTGCATGAATATGATTTATTATTGTTAATGTAGCTACAGCATAAATGAATAATGTAAAAATTATAAAAACTGATTATCAGATCATTCACAGTCATGAATAATATAGTTGTGACGCAAATAGTAAATAATATATCCATTAAATGTACTTTTTTTTCAGGCAGTAATACATGATTTCTTGTTTTCTTTGGTCACTTTTGAGCAGCGCAAATAAAACTGTAAATGCAACATTGACATCGTCTCACTTAGATCAGTTGCAGTGGATTAAATGTTAAAACTGTTACAGGGTGATATTTATTTGGCCATCTGACAGATTTTTACTCACATTTTAGCTGTTTTTGGTCTCTGTCTTCTCCTGAATAAAAAAAAAATCTGTCTTTTTAGCTGCTAAATGCTCCACTTACACCTGAAGATTGTTATAATATACTTCATTAAGAAATGAATTAATTTAATGCACATTTTGAGTTCATGGCTTTTTGTGTTCTCTATCAGAAGTTAATACATGTAGATGTTGTGGACTATAACTTAAAGTAATTAATTGTGTATTTTTGTACATAATCAAAGTGCAGTTTTTCAGCAGCACTTACGGTTAGCTAACATTAACATTATGTGGTCTTAGACTGTAGCAGAAGAGGAAGAATGTGCCATTTCTTCTTAAAATAGTTTCACTTTCAAATGCATTATGATTTGTGGTGGATTTTTATGAGTGATAATAAATGAGATAAGCTAACTTTATGGAGTGAGAGTGACTGTGTGTCCTCCTCACATCTCCTTCTCCTCCCTAGTCGGGACTGATCAATGAGGAGATGAAGGTTTAATCCTGGCAGTCGTTCAGCCGGTTGAACCCTGTCATCAGAGGCAGGATGGCTTTTGTTGGCTGCCAGGACTCATATTTGATCTGCTGAATATTCCAAGAAAGACATTTAATTTAATTAACTTATTCATCATTTTGAATCTTCTCCCTTCTGCCCTTTGATCGAAGCCCAGCCCCACTGACTGAAGCAGTGAGGAGATTTTATAAACAAATAAAACATTTAATAATAACAAAACCAATTATTAGCATATTCTTTTAAAGGAAGTTAAAGTTCGATGCACCCAAATGTGCACAAAAACGAGACAGAAAATTACCACAAAAAGAGTAAAAAGCTGCTCTAATTTCAGAAACAACTTTATTACGCAAACGTAAGGATTAAATGCACATTTCAGCAGTTTCTAGATTACCATCAAAACTTCTCACAGGATCACATTTTTCTAAAAAGCAGGACTAAAGACAAACTTTACTCTATGCAATATTCCAGTAATAATGTTCAACGGGCAACAATGAAAGCAAGAGTGTCTTATAAATATATAGATAACTTCTCTTTTCCACCTCAAAAACAGATGAGATACCATAAAGAACAATCACTTTACATTCACAGGGAACTTACACATGAGCATGACTGTGCAGATACTCAGGGCAAGAACAGTGTTTGTACAATCATTGAGCAAAAAAAACTGTGGCTGTTATTTGACATTTTTCCACGAACGGCTGTGAACGAAACCGTGTCTGGGAGCTTTGTCTTCCTCTGCCGACGCTGCCGTCCAATTATATTCCCCTTGCATGGAAAAATCTGTGCTGAGAATTTCATTACCAGTCCACTGATCTGGCAGGAAACGCCAGACGACATCAGCACTTCTACACATCAGCACATCCTTCCAGCCGCGTTCACCAGCTCACAGTAAAAAAAAAAATCGAGACGAGCAAAGCGATGGTTTTTGTTAAATCCACGGTTCACACGGTACAAAAACACGGGCCAGAAAGTTCACTTCACTTCGCTTCAACTTGAACACCGACGCTTGGATGGGATTTATAGCTGCAGCTGAAATATATCAACATATTCAGTGTGTGACTCGGAGTCTCTGTAACGCTGTACACAGTCTTTCACATTGTAAAACACTCAGATTTACAACCACCACTGCTGTCGCTGATGGAGGAACTCCTGTGTGATGAGGCATATTTCAAAAAGGGTTTATGACTTGTAACAAAAGGCTGAATTAAGGTCTATGTTAACTGCTTACTAACATTTCTTATTGCAGACTTGACTAGATAAAAAAAACGTTAATTAAGGTCCATAATTAACTTTATAAATTAATCTCTTGTTAGTCAGTGTGATAACATGCCGGTTTAACTTTCCTGTCCTGGTTGCAGTGACGTCACAGTTTACTTCAGGCTGTTTCAGGCCGCTGTGACATCACAGGTGGGCGTGGTTAAAGGTGCAACTTGAAATAGAGAGGGAAGGTAAACATTGCTTCAAAGCCTGGTGTTAAATTACTCGTTCAGTTTACAATAATTGCAATAATTGTATGTATTAATAAATTAATGGAAGTATTTCAGATTTGATTCTTTACAGACATTTTCCTTTTAAAACTTTGTGTTTATGTTTGTTTTCTGTTGGGGGGGCGGGGTCTTTTGCTCTATCCAATCAGGAGTCACTCATAGTATTTACTGGGGACAGCTGTTATTGTATGTCAAGAAAATGTGTTAATTAAAGTGATTAAATAAACGACTTTTAGCAGTCTAGCTGCATCTATCTGATCCTCTTCTACAGTGTTTTTGAATAGAATTTAGCTTTAGCAACTGAAAAAAAACCTTCCCATTTTTAATCTCACCTAAAGAGCTCTGGTTGTGTTTCCAGGCTGATATCAGTGAGTTCAAATTTAGCTTCATAACACACCAAAGTATATAACTGACTCACCAGTGCATCCTTTCAGTGTGTCGTTTTGCATAAAAAACCTAAAAAAAAATCCTTTAAAAATGCACAAAACTTGTCATGCAGGAGTTCTGGGCAACCAAAGGTGGACATGGTAACACAAAGGATGTTCTCACAAACTGCTCATCATTAATCCAGAAATCATTATCAAATAACCAGCCGTTAGTGACAGCATAAAACCCCATATTTAGTCATGCCTTATTTGCAACGGGATGACAAGGTTGAAGCTATAACAACACATAATAAACTCCATCATGGCACTTCTTTGAATTCAAGTTTCCCTTCTCAACACTTGTCATTCGCAGTGGAAAAAGCTCAACATACAAATGAAGAGACCTTTAAAAGACTCGAGTCCGGCCTCCAGAGCTCTTTCAGCACAGTCTGTCTTGGTTCCCGCGTTGTGCTTGAGCCCATATACATGTCCTTCACAATAAAAATAGGTCCTGTTTTGTCTGCGGAGGGTCAGCTGTGACTCATCCTCTAACGGACCGCCTGCCATGAGAGCATCGGATGGCGTACGATTATAAAAGCTGCGCAGGGTGAACTCTTTTCAGGTGGGAAAATAACCTTTACAAGTCTGTGTGGAGGAAAAAAAGACTTATTGTCGGTTTTAATCGACACAGTTTGATCAATTCACTTGTGAAAAAAATGGTGAATCAAAACATTAAGACTTAACTCCACGGTTATGATTCAGACTCGTTGGTGTTATTCCTTTCAACTTCATCTCTTTGGTGTTGAAGCATCACTGACTTTGTTGGTAAACTTGAATGCACCGATGTGAGTTCACTGACTCACACTCTGCAGGATTTCTGTGTTTTTGCCTTCACATTACGTCAGGCGGTTATCTCCTGGGTGCCCACGCTGCCCTGTGCAGCTTTGCCTGGTTGCATAAAACCACTTAAGGCGAAGGTTGCCCTTAAATTATCATCAAAGGATCTTTTAGAAGGAAATGAGTTCATAAAATCTCCATGAAGATTTCTTTAGGATGTTGTACAGGAAAAACCCTTTGATGTCTAATTGTTTGCTCTTAGCTAACTAAGTGTTTCCATAAATGTTGCTAGAAGGTCGATAGCAGCTAATTTTCCTCAGAAACCTTTAAATCAAACATATCGGCCTGTTAAAGTGAAATAATACGAGGAACTTCAGACAGCAGCTGAACTTACAGTGATGGAAGATGAGGAAATACTAAGACCCCCTTTTTCAGGTGAGAGAAAACCCATCGGACACCAGCATCAACATCTGTTATAATTAATGCGATATTGTAAACGCTTATGCTAGCAATGTTGTAGCTAGCTAGCGGAAAAAACTAGCAACTGCAGCAACTTAAAGTTGCCATGCTGTTAATTTTGCACGACTTAAAGTCTTTATGTTTGTAATGTGAAGATTAGCATTTTAATTTGGGGCTCTTGGAGGAGTGACTCAGTTTTGGAAACAGCCTCAAGTGGCCATCGGAGGAACTGCAGTTGTTGGCACTTAGTGCTAGCTTCATGTTCCGCCGTGGTTGGCGCTTGGAAAACACTTTTTTAAGGAGACAACGAGAGAAGTTTTGTCCAATAATCCTCCATGAACCTTCAGCTATGAGTAACTTCTTGCTAAAGAGACTAAATTGAGTTTGATTCTTAAGGTGATTTATCCGACCAGATACAGAAATGAGTTTCTGTGCTGGACTGCAGCCCAGCGCCATGTGTTTGAAGCGGGAATGATGGTGTTTTTGTACATTTATGACTCACACACACAGTATATTACGTGGGCAGGTCTGAGATAAGACGACAGCTATGTGATGACAGAGTGCTTATCTGTCGATGTTTGCTGCTGTACAATGTCCGGTACCATTCTCCATGAAGTGTTGTTTGGCTCTGAGCCTCAAAGACTGTTATTACTCATCAGCGGCTGTAATCTGTGTTTGCATCTCAAGCTGCAGCCGCCCGGCCTCGAAAAGGTCAGCAGGCACTCAGAAAACCATATTCCCAACCAAACAGACTCCATTAAATAACATTTTAAAAAACTCTTAAATCCCCCATCGACTCTCGAATCTCACGCGTCGCTGAAGTTCACCTTCCCGTACGCACAAGGGTCTGGGAACATCATCTTCTGATCCGACAGCAGCTCGTCCGTGACGGTGAGCTCCTCCAGCTCTGTGGTGAAGTGATCGGTGCTCTCCACCATCGACGTGTCTTTGACGGCGCTGTAGGTGAGGGCCACGCTGTAGGCGGCGGGTTTGTCCGAGCTCTTCCTCCCGCAGCGGCAGATCTTGCGGAAAGCGGCGCGGAACTTCTGGGACATGGCGTTGTAGATGACCGGGTTGATGGCGCTGTTGAGGTAAATGCAGATCCGGCAGAACAGCAGGAACCAGCTGTCCAGGTAGGCCGGGTCCAGGAAGGAGTTGACCACAACCAGGGTGCGATACGGCATCCAGAGAGCGGCGAACAGGATCACCACCACAGCCAACATCTTGGTCACCTGCAGGGGGAGAAACATGAGAACTGAAGCTGCAACGAGGCCACCAGGGGAGCCAATGGCGGCCAAATCAATTGAGCCAAGAGCCAATAAACAGAGATGACAGATATGGAGCCACATTTCAGCTCTTTTCCCTTGTTGTTAAGTTCATTGACCTCTAGAAAGAGAGGTTTATGTGGGGTCGACAACAAGTCCACTGGAAATAAATGGCTTCCGTCTTTCTTTAGCTTCTTTATTTAATTCTGGACATTTTAGATAAAAGGTTTTAAAGGGTCAGTTCATCAAATTTGCAAACAAAAGGTGTTTCGATAGTTGATAAATTATTAAGTTGTTTTTGGTTAAATATATTTTTAAAGCAGAAAAATTTGGTTTGTTGAGCAAAACGGGACTTAAAAAAGAATTTGTTCACTCTGACAACCAATTGAGTCATTAATCAACAAAAGTATTGCAACGTTATAGTTTAATCACAATGATTATTTTTCGGACAACTTCATTTGTTGGTTCAATTTAACCCTAACCCTAACCCTAAAATTTTATTTGTGCAATGATGGTTCCCTTAAAATGAGCACGATGGAGAACTTGTAACTATGTGGGGTTTTATGTTTGATTTAGCTTCGGTAACATCTGAGAATCCAGCAGGAATTAGCTTGATTTTGAAGTTTCCACCTGGAAACTCGAACCATCACTTTACTTTTTATACCTACATGGCACGTGGAAAACTCCAGTCATGCGCAGTGAGTGCACAGGCAGAGCGCACGCGAGTAGGCAGGTAGGCAAGCCCTTTATTCAAGCTGAGCGAAATGATTGGATGAGTTCATGACATGACTGCAACGGACACTGATATCAGACTCCTTTTTGTTAAAACAACTGGTTTATTGATTACTATCTGAATGCAAAAGAATATTATAATATATGGAGTTTCTAAATGCACCACCTACCCTTAATTTAAATTAAGTCATTTAATGTCGTATTGACTCTAACGATCTTATTTTTAATCAGACGAGTGGAAAAATGCCTTTTGATGCCAGTTTATCGACAATTGTTTAAGTCGACCTTTTCAGTTTTTAACTTATTTTACCAGTTTGTTGTCCTCACGAGTTTTTTTAATTAAAAAAATTTTTTTTTAGCTTTATTGAAGAGATGAAAAAATATTCACTTGATTTGATGCAATACCACATTTTTAAAAAATACTCCATTACAAGTTAAAGCCCTGCAATTAAACAACCTCTCGAGTCCAATTTCAGAGAAAAAAATCTTAATTTCAAAGTGTTTTTACTTTGGATATGAAAGTAATACACAGAGTAACGACACACGGCTAAAGTTACATTTAAAGACCCCATGTGTGAGTTTGAACCGCGGACCAAAGGACGACATCCACCCACCTGTCTGCGGGAGGTGGCGGTGGAGCTGGAGTGACGGGAGTTCTTGCAGCTGGTTCTGTTCTCCAGGTTCTGGCTGTTGTGTCCGTTCTTCTTCTTGTCTTTGGGGTCGGAGGGCAGCGGGTTGAGGAAGAGGATCCTGCCGATGAGTCCGTACAGGACGGCGGAGAGCAGCAGCGGCAGCACGAAGAAGACGCCGAAATCAAAGAAGTAAATGGGCAAATAAAACTTCCGGGGGACTCTGTAGCCGCAGGTGATGATGGTGATGTTGTCGTACACCAGCTGCTGGATGTCCGACAGGTAGAACCACATCACACAGTACAGAGAAGTAAAAGCCCAAACGAACAAAATGATCTTTTTCGCTCTGGACAGGGTGCACAGGAACTGGGCTTTAATCGGGTGACAGATGGCGATGTATCTCTCGATGGTGAAGGCGGTGATGGAGCAGGAGGAGGCGTTGATCCCGAGGTACTGGAAGTAGGTGATGCAGAGGCAGCCGTAGTGACCGAACACCCAGGATCCAAAGATACTGTCCGTGATGGACGGCAGACCAGCCGCCGTCAGCACCATCAGATCAGCCACAGCCAGACTCACCAGGTAGCAGTTGGTTGGAGTCCGCATGTGTTTGGTGGTGAGCACCACCAGGATGACCATCACGTTGCCAACGATTCCTAAAGCGCAGATCACGAAAAGCAACGAGCTACTTATCACTTTGTACTGGATGCTGTAGTCCGTCCAGTTCCCCAAAGTTTGGTTCATCTCTGGAGCTGTTGTAAAGTTCTCCATCTTCTTGTTTTAGCTCAAATATCTGAGGAAAAACTGGATTCTGCGGCGGGTTTTTCGCTCCTTGACGCACCAAACAGGATTTTACGCGCGACAGCAGCGAGAGATCAATCAACGCTGCAGGTCCGAAAAAGTGAGCATGGATCTGAAAAAAGCCCAGACTCACACACAGCGGTGTGTTTCACATCAAACCATCACAATGTGACGCGGTGCTGCTCGGATTTCGGTGCAACTCCGCGGTCGCGTTGTGCGTAAAAAAGCGATGCGTCGCCGCGTCCTCGTCAGAACAAACTGTGTCTGTCAGACAGATGGAGGGTTGGTTTTGAGCCTTGTTCTTGGCACCAGCTCTCATTACGCATGCGAGGGGATTAGCCCATCGTTACAATTTCGACACCAGACCTCCCCCATCAACAAAGCTGCTCAGACGCCAAAATGTGGTGACATATTTACGTCTTCCTGCTATTCTGATGTGACTATTTCAGCACTTGCAGACGGATGCAGAAATGTGTTATTTCTGCTGATAAAAATAACTTAGACTGTTAAAAATAGGAGAGTTTCAACCCTGATGACATGACACTTTAATGAGAGGAGACTTCAGTATGTCACAAACTAAAGTCTCTGCAATATTTTCATGTCTTAGTTTCTTAGTTTAAATCTTAGATGCTTTTTGAAGACTGTTTTTTCAATAATGTGTGTCACAACCACACATTATCTTATATTATATTTTAAATATGGACTCTGATTGTTCTGTGGAGGGTCAGATTTCCACGTTACAAGTCGTGGATGAATTCTTGATATCAAAATAAGATTTTTAACCAAAGTGCCCCATCTCCATTGCAATGAATGTTCATGACCTCAGCCAACAAGCTTATTTCAGAGGGACATGAGCTAAAATGGACCTCAAAGCAACTGAAACCAAAAGAAAAGTCTTTATGTTTAATTATTCTCTTAAACTAAGCCATTTCTATGAGGAAAACATTAAGAATATTGTCCAAGCGGGTCATTATTGTCCTAAAGTTAGTCATATTCACCATATAGAGCAGAGATACTGAAGCTTTTGTGCCAAATCTGGTCCATGACAGGGTTGCTGGGTGTCCTGCCCACCATCGTCTTATTCACAGTGAAAATAAACTTATTCAGTCTGGAGGTTGTTTGTTTGTTTATACCAGTCCGTCAGAGCCGCACAGAGGAACAGACATGCCGGTTTTGTGTGATGTGATGAGATAAATGAGGCTGTTAGTCACAGAGAGAAGGAGGATCTTTGAGAAACGGCCTTTCAGGCTGTGCAGAGAGCATCAGATCAGACGGGTGAGCTTTGCAGGGGGAAGACAAATATTAGCTAAAGAGGAGCAAGATGACGAGGATTCTGACTCCATAAATGTGTATTTCACACCAAATGAGACTGAATATGTTGTTGATGCCATCTGTGGTGGGAGCAGTTCATGTTTATGGTTTATTTTTGTAAATCGTTCCAACATTTGAGTGACTGCGTGACGGGAGAGGCTCCAGCTTTGTTCAGTGTTTTATAAATTCCTTTAAATAAAAAGTATTTACAGGCAAAATACGACTGTTTGACTGCAGTAAAATATCATATTTTATAGATTTGGTGTCAATGTTTACTTCATTAATAAGTTAATTTATCTAACTGACTTATTAATTCCAAAGAAAAATGAGTTATGAGGTTTTGAAGACTTAATTTTAATTGATAAATATTATAGTTTGTTTATTTACTTGAACTTGTCAGTTAAGTTTCCCTGATAAAGAGTCAATAAAATAAAAAACATGTAATCTTTGTTCATCTGGGCAATTAAATGATATAATATCAATATTGAGGTATTAGACTGGACATCATTATATTGTTGTATGACTGAAATGTGGTCTTTACATCAAAATAATGTAATTTTCTGAACTCATTAGACCGTTCCTACTAATCTTATATTTGCCTTTTCCCACTGAGTCAATAGTCACACTTACAAAGAAGTGGTAAAGTCTATATAGAAGTATTTATAAATTTCATATCACTCGACCCTGCAGACATGTTAAAAGTCTCAAATTTCCAAAAACTTCCTGAGGACATGCCCTCAGTGCCCTCAGTGCCCTCAGTGCCCTCAGTGTCCTCAGTGTCTTCAGTTGTAGCTTCAGCCTAAATTAGAAAAATGAAAAGGGTAAAAAAATTTAAGAAAAACTGACTCTGGAACAGTGGAGATTCATGCACAATGTTCATTTCTTTTGCATTTTACTGCTTCACACTTTCGGTCTTTCACTCTGTTTAACCATCAGATCTGACAAAACGTTTTAAAATATATCACTCTGAAAATGTTTCACTGTATTTCATCGTCATAGAGTTTTTAAAGCATCAGTGACCCTTATTAAAAAGTTCCACCTGCTCATAAAGCGACATCGTGTGAGTTCACCTGAAGGCAGTCAGACTTGTAGCGTCTCACTGTCAACATTTAATCCACTTATTTCATGTTGGGTTTCCCTGAATACAAAACTGATCCAGTGTATTTCAAACTGTGAGTTCT
>JAQNCA010000008.1:3371979-3382845 GCA_029783725.1 Acanthurus tractus
ATAAATTAACCACTAAAGGTTTTTGTAGCTGCAGGCTTCATGTCTCACTTTCAAACCTGCAAGAGGATTTTTTTTTTCTTACAAAAAAGTGCAAAAATAAACCGTCTTCTCACATCAGGGCTCACCTGATTTTAAAGCATCAGTTCGTCTACAGACAGAAGGTAATCCTATTACTCAAGTACAGTACTTTTCTATGATTTTTAAGGTAGTTGCACATGTGTGAGCTTTTTTTCAGTTTTGCAGCTTCATTCTTCTGTGTAAAAGTTGCATTTTCTGAAAGTAAAATGCAACTTTTACATTGATGCATCGTAAGAACGAGTCACTGATGTTCAGTCTCTGACAAAGCATCAAATTCTGAGCGTACAAGAGGTTCAGTTTGTAAAATCTAAGTTTGTAAAGTGACCTCACACATGTAGAGGAGCACACAGCACAATATTTACCTCATATTGTCGAAGAGTAGAACTGGAAGGATTAAAAATAGTAAAATGAACAACTTCACAATGCAGAAATGAGCAAATTAGCTCAACATTTAACAACTGCAAGACTAAAGTGCAGCTTGCACATTGACGCATCATTAAAATGAATCCACTGATGTCGTACTTATGCCTCAGTTAGTTTTCAACGCAGGGTGTGTACTTGTAATAGAGTATTTTTACAGTGTGTTTTTTCTACTTGTGCTGCAGTGAAGCATCTGAATAATCCCTCCACATCTGCAGACATTGAGATATCTGTCTGTGACGTTTGTGTCTCTGTTCCAGTGGAGACAAACAGACTTTCATTAGTGTTTGCTCGCAGCCACAAAAACTCCCTGTGAACCGTTTTCATGAGAAACACTTTCCACTGAAGGAAAAAGTCTCTGTGAAAAACTGTTGGCAGTCCGGATAATCAGCCATGGCAACACAGGGAGGAGAGATGCTGCTGTTAAATTTTATAAATGTCTTATTTTTTCCACCCTCGATGCTCTGAGCAACACAAATCAAACTGTTTCACCTGCAGTCTTTTTTCACAGGAGGCAAATATGTCAATTCAAACCCGAAACTCTCTTTACAGCAAAACATCATCAGAGGCAAGAGGCGAAAAATATGTTTCCTGTCATTCAAGCGAACGAGCAAAACTTGAATTATATTAAATATTTGCATGATTTGTTCCTTCACAGGCTGGCAGATGTTTGCTGAGCGTCGAGTTCAGGACGTGTCAGCTGACTCACGAGCTCGTCGGTGAATCGCCGTGACAACACATCCATCACCGTGCTGCAGAGGATGAACAACACGTTAGTGATCGTGTCTGTTTGGCTGAAAAATAACAGATATTTCTCGACAATAATGTACTGACTTTAAGACCAAGATGACAATAAAATTCATGAGTTCACGACGAAATGATGCAAACGTGTAAGAAACACGACTCATCTGAGAGTCTTCGCTCTTATATCGTCACTGTGGCAACACGCAGGAAATGATCTTTAATGGCAACTTGTGCTCTTGTGCTGATGAAACATTTCAGGTTGCAAATCCAATAAAAAAACAACGACAAAAAAAAAAAAAAAAAAACACAGGAAAAACTGGAAGGGCTCTTTGTTCTTGTACATCCGACCCCATCTGTTCTCCTG
Source organism: Acanthurus tractus (assembly GCA_029783725.1). Lineage (NCBI taxonomy): Eukaryota > Metazoa > Chordata > Actinopteri > Acanthuriformes > Acanthuridae > Acanthurus > Acanthurus tractus. Next base: position 3,373,586 of record JAQNCA010000008.1, read on the forward strand.
GGTGCATCCCGCCGCCTGTCACTCAAAACCACATCAAAACCGCAGTGATTCACATCTGCATCGCCAACAAACACGCGGCAAGTGATGCAAAAGTACATGCGCCTACAAACGCCGACTCCGTGTCTCCTCTGTTTGCACGGAAATATAATGAGGCTGCAAACCGAGCGGGAAACTTCACAGACCTCGTTCAGTCGCAGGTTCCTGCCATTAAATCTGCTTCCTTTCCACTTTAATGTACATCTGCCAGCAGCGTAATTGCAAATATATGTATATTTTATTTAAACACAGTCAGGATGAGTCTCTCTTCTGCATGTGTTGAGTTTTCCTAATGATGATGTCTGTCACATTTATCGAGCTAATTAGCTTTGAGCTAATTAGAGTTCATATTTAAGTCAGAAATGCCAGCGAGCTGCATTTTGCTTCAGTTTCCTCCTTCAGGTCACAAATTTAAACTCTTGCTGAAATGTAAATATATGTTAAATTTCAACATTAAACCGGTGTCTGTGTTGTGTTTTGTGAAGTTGTGCTTCTTCATTTTTGCAAAAAAGTATCAGCCAGAGAAATGTGTGATTTTATTCAAGGTAACAGTGGATTTTGTTTGCTTCAGGTAACGTCAGCAGTCAGAGAGGAAGGAAGGAAATTATAAGCTAATATAAATAAAAAACTCAGTTTTCCAGCAGTAATGAAGCCTTTTAAACAGCAGCTTTCATAATTCACAGCTACTTCAAACAGAAATACCTCGTGTTGATGCATTTATTCGTCATTTTTACACTGATCATTAATGTCTACACATATCAAGTTTGTTAGAAAAACACTTTTCAAGAACAATCATAGAACTGCAGGTTACATTCAGGAAAAACACACCGGCTTTCATTTTTTTAAACATTTAGAGAAAAAAGTCCAAAGATCCCTGAGGAGATGTCAAATCTCAACAAACTCAAGCGAAAAGCTTTTATCACACAGAGAGAAAGAAAATAAGTCTTTTTTTTTAAGAGAACGAAACCTAAAATCACCAATGGCACCATTCAAACCTTCATTAAGCAGTTTTTTTTCAGCTGTAATTTGAATCTAAAAAAAACATTCACACAAAACGACCTTAAAGCTTCAAACAAAGAAAGAGTCTCATGGCAGACTTTGCAGACTTTGGAGGATTTGTAGTATTTGCCGGAAATAATAAAACCTCGCATGGCTCAGGATGTGCAACGATCTGTGTTTTTAAATACCGTGGAATTAGCATTGTGGGAAATGTGTTGGTGTGCACTAATAAACCCTCAGATAAAAACTATGCAGATCTGCTTTGGCCCCACAAATCCCTCCAGTGTCTCTTCCTGCATGTGTTTTGGTTGTTTACAGCCTGCAGGTTGACTTTTGGTTTGTTTTCATCATTTTTCAGCCACAACAGGAAGCTGCTTCAAGTGAAAAAAACCCCCCAAAACACTCTGATAACCCCACTGGATGCTTCCTGTCCAGCACCAACCAGACAGCAGATAGAAGAAGTTGGCAGCTTGCTGGTGAAGCCTTGAAGCAGTCAAAAAAAAAAAGGGATTAAAACTGCTGTAAAGTCACTCAAGCCAGAAAGTAATTTGAGCGTGTAGCTGTGGATTTTTTTTTTTAAAATAAACTCCCGTTCTGATTATTCTGCTTGCTGAGCCGAGTTTTTCTGTTTGCAAACCAGGACCCAGTGTCGAACCAATTTCCATTCTCATGTTTGCTGCAAAACGCTTCGTCCCTCAGGCTGCAGAAACATCCTGAAGGAGAGCTGACTGACGGTGGAACGGTGAAGGAAATAAAACAGCAGCCATGTTCTTGTCAGCTGTCTTTTGAAAGCGTTTAATCGCTCCCCTGCAAATCTGTTTTTTTTTTTATAGACTCCACAGTCAATCTATAGCACAGCGGGCCGCGTCGTGAAGCTGCCGCTCTCAGAAGCTGCAGTCGTTCACAGTCAAGGCCACAATTCAATTTGTGTTCAAACCCGGTTCAGTTTACAACAAAATACCTTTCTCACTTACATACATGTGGACAAAACCTCAGGTGGGCAAAAAGTCATCTGCAGCATGCATGTTGCTAGGCATGGACTTAAATGTGTGTGTGTTTGAGAGTGTGTGTGTGCGTGTGTGTCTAGTGACATTAGATCAGTGGAGTGTTTAGGATCAAAGCACCCAGCACTTGTTTTTTTTTTCCACTCCAGAAACACTCAGCATTAGAGATAAATTACCGTCGATGTGACAAAGTGCTCGACCTCCAGCCTCAATTCTCACTGAGTGTGTGTTTGTGTGTTTGTGTGTGTGTGTGTGTGTGTGTGTGCAAACGAGACAAGGTGCTCGGCTCATTTTATTCGCCTCAGAACGCGTGGGGGCAAAATGTCTCGGCCGAGGGCAAATGAGAAGCACGTCAGCTTCGTCTGCTCTGTTTTGACGTTCAATTACTTTTTTTCCTCTGTTTTCTCTCCATGAGCTCGTTGGAGCCAGTCAGCTTTTTTTTTTCTTTGTAAAAGCTGAAATCATTGCAGCTGAGAGAAGCAGCGAGTGTTTGAATCACACAAAAGCAGTGACGCCATCTCGGTCGGTTCGTTTGAAGCCTTTACAGATGTTTCATTCATCGTGTGAAGGCTCTTTGTTCGCTGTTTTTTTGTTAATCTGTCTTTGTCTTCACACACACAAAAACTTTCCGCTGTTTTGTGTTGATGTTGAGTTTTTTAAGCCCAACAAAAGAACTTGTAGGTTAATCTGAATGTACGTGCTTTGAAATGAAACTTCACGTCTCTGGGGATGTTGGTCTGACAGTCAAGACTGAAATCACCCAACAACTGTCACATGGGATGCTGGGAAATTTTCTCAGGGCATGCTGCTGACTGACTTCAGTCGTCTAGTGAATTTGCATTTAGTGCTAATTGAACTGCATGAGTGAGTGAGTGCTAGCAGTCTCTGTAAAAAGTCACAGGGTCTGCAGCTCACACTGCTAGCTGTGCACTTCTTATGCTCTATGTTGACCTTTTAGCGCCACCATGAGGTTCCTGTTTGAGGTTTTAACAGCTGTTGCACAAGTCGCAGCGTTTGGACATTCATGTTCCCTTCAGGTTTTACTGCGATAATTTGTTTTTTACTCCTTAACCGTTCGTTTAATACTTTGGTTTTTGTATCCTGCAAAACTCACATTCCCATCAGCCTCAGTTGTACTTTGTGTTCAGGGCTAATTGGCGACCATTAGCATGCTAACATGCTAAACTATGATGCTAAACTTAACTGCTTAACATCAGCATCTAATGAGAGTGTGATTGTATTAGCATGTTAATCTGAGAATTTGCACAAAGCAGTTAAATAATTCATTGTTTTTCTTGTAACAAAATCAGGAGAGACGTTTTTGAAAGCATCAGCTCAGTTCTTCAGAGTACAAAAGTCCTCATTAATCGAGCAAACACGAACGTTTCATGTCTGCAAAATCTTTCAAGGTGATTAAACTCACATTAAACTGATGTTGTTCTCTGTTGTTTGAGCTCAGAGTCTTCAATCTTCATGAATCGTCCAATGCAACACGACCACACAAAAAGCATAAAAACAACCTTTACGGAGCCCCTGGTGAAACTGACTGTCAGGTTTGGTTTTCATCTCACATTCAGTCTCACACACTCACACTCACACACACGACCTGCAGATTGTTGAATCATAGAAATGTTGCTTCTCTTTTCGGTGTGTTTTCTCCTTTGTTTGTCCTTGTCCTACATGGTTTCCTTTCACACTGCAGACTCTCCTCGGTGTGATCTCCCTGTCTGCTGTGCTCTGCTGGTGCTAACTCATGTCCGAGGGTGAGTGCGCCACCCATCTGAGCTTTAATGTCCTTCAATCCATGTGCATATACACATGCAATATTCATGCACACAGTGTGGACTTCACTAAACACATGCAGCACCTGCAGATAATGTCTCCATTTAGTTGTGTCCTCCTATAGGTTTTGCATATCGGTGATATGAACAAACAGTCCACCTTTATGAAGCCTGGCAGCTTTTTATGGATTCAGTTCTTTGCAGTCTGCTTTTTTTCTGAGTCTGGGTCGTATTTTACAGGAATAAAAAAGTCTATCATTACAGACTCCTAAGAGGGAGAGTTGCATCCCGCAAGTTTTTCTTCTTCAGTAATGAAAAAGAGAAAACGAGGCCAACAACGACAAGAAGTAACATTGTGTGTGTGTGTGTCAGAAGGAAACAGGTTTTAAACTGATTTTTTTTTAAATGTCTGCACTTCTGCCACCAGCTGCCTCGGCCATCTGTAACACAATGAATATGCCAATATATACATATATAGAGAAAATAACCTCACAGAGACACTATATCTAATAAATAAGACAAATTTGAGTCAACTTTATTGACTGAGTGTCTACAGACGTACAGCTGAACAAAGATAACCAGCTAAAAATAAAACAAGAGCTGAGTGACAAACAGAATTTACAGATCAGACTGTAGCTGTGCAGAATAAACTTCACAGAAACTTTGAAATAAAAATTATATTTGGGAAAGTTCCTAATAATTACATCCCTGAACTTTAAACTGAAGATTAAACTGGGTTTGTTAGACTAACCTACGAGTCAGAAAGCAGTCACAATGAGCACAGTTCAAGCTATTAGGTTTAATATTGTCTGCAAAAAATATTGTTTGAGGTTGATATTATAAAGTGGCATAAATCAGATTCTTCTAAATGCTGCTGAGATGTGTCTTACTTTTCCAACTGTATTGTGAATATTGCACATTTTCCTGAAATGTTCAAAATGTACATTGATGACATTATAGGAATTTGACTGACTGGTATTTCTTGTGTCAAATAACGAAGATGTCAACATTTAATCGACTGGTCAAACAATCGCACACAATAGGTTTAATGGATAAAAAGGAAGAGTGTTGATGTGCATATGTTAATGGACTGGTGATGTACAATGTATATGTGCAATATTAACTACAGTGCGTTTACGTCTACATATGGAAAATAAATAATGTCATTTACTGTAACTGCTTCTGCATGATGAGTTAGAAACATAACATCAGAATACGTCAGAATCAAAACAGACAGGTGTACTCGATCTAAAATAGTAGCAAAAAACACTCAATTCAACACTCAAACAAATCCATTATGTTCTTTCCACACAAGTAGGATCGTGAGAGTTAAAAGGTCTTACTTTGACTCACATTAGTCGTCTCTGCTCAGCTCTTTAGTTTTGATTTGGAGAAAAATTGCTGACAAGAGAGAAGTCGTTGCAGAGGCTCAGGGACCCTCGTTTCTCGGTTATTTTAAACAAAACAGACTGTAGGGAGCCGGTGAAACTCAAGATATCTTATTATTCATGTTTACAAAATGTTAAGGCCATGTAATATGCAGGCTCGGGACCGAAGTCTCCTCTACTCACATCATAAATGCCATGCGTGGCAGCAAAACACAGGGAGGCTCTGTGAGGTTTAAAAGCTCGATCTTCAGTGAAACTTTGAATGAGATGATGGAAGACATCTCACCCGCAGCGAGCCAAGCCTGCAGTGAGGACAATTATTCCTATATTTACATATTTATTAGGCTTAAATCATGTGTAATTCACAGTTTGTGGCTCACTGGGTTAAAGTCTCTCGGGTCAGTTTGCAGAGATGGAGTGTAACTGCTCGTTTTTAGAGAAAAGAGGCACGAACAGCACCTCAGCTTGATTTTTCAGATTTCTAAAAAAAAAAAGTGAGTACCCACACTGATTTAAATTACAGTGATCAAGCAACCATTAGCACATGAAGTGGCTTGTATTTTCTGAGCCGGTCAGTGTGAGAAATGGTCCGTTGTGTTGGTGACTGCAGCAGGCACTGCCGGCACACCGAACAAGCCACAAGCCATCGCTGGCCTTGTTTCCCTCTGATTCACAGGAAAAACATCACCCAGCAGGCCGTGTTAGCCGGGAAACTATGTGGGAAGTGAATTGGAAGTGGATGTTCGGGGAGGAGAAGGAGTCCCCAGGACAGGCTGTTGTTGTTCCCGCTGTCTTATTTCCACTGCTTTAATGTCAGAGCATGGAAATTCATTCGCTCTGACACTTGTGATCCTCAGCGGCTCCGGAGAGCAGCGGTAACGGCGTTGCCACCTGGTACAAAGCAATCTGACAAGAAGGCACTGAATTTAAATTACCATCAAGGGAGGATATTACATGCAGTATCACATTCTTTTACAAAATGTTGCTCTTTGTTCGTAATTAATCAGTTTCATTCGTGCCTCCCGCTCTTATGTCTCTATTAAATCCTTGGCTCCTTCTCTAAAACGCTTCACATCCAGCTGGCTCTTGTTCTCATAAAAAGAAGTGGAAGGCAGCCAACCGCTGAGATGGAGTCCGGGATCTGTCCTGGCCTCAAGGATGGATGGAGAGAGAGAGAGAGAGAGAGATGTGAGCCAGCAAGAAACGACATCACATCTTTCCTAGTCTAGTTTTTGTGTGTGTGTGTGTGATTGTAAGGCATGAAAAAGCTCCACCACAGAGATTTCATGCGGGGATTCATTGCCCAGCTATTCAAAATCTGATGAAAATGTCCAACTGTGGCCTTTGAAAAAACACAGAGAGAGAGAGAAAGAGAGAGATCTGCAGAATGATGAGAGAGCAGGTTTTAAAAGTTTCCCCGTGCAGCATTTTTATGAGTTACCACCTCCGTTTGAATCTTAAAGGTGTAATATGTAACGGCTCTGCATTAAATGGATATTTTATACATATATTCTGTTCCTTTGTGGGGTTTTCAGAGTGGGATACATTCAATAATGATGTCAGACACTTAATGCATGACACACTCACACTGCGAGTCTCAGCACAAGTGCAAGTAAAAAGTTGGATTTAATGGACATAGTAAAGATGGTTGAAGTTGCTCTGAAGGATTAATATGCAGCTGCTGCAGCCATGTTGCACCCCCCCCCCCCCCCACCCCCCCGAGGCGAAATACTGGAACAATTGCACAACTTTTGGTAAGTAGAAGCCATTTGCATACCAATATATATACTTTGGTTTATGATCAAATACCTGCATTATAAATGAGATTCCTTTCAGCCTCGACCCTACATTGTTGCATCAGCTCACCATTGTTGTGATAAGCTAGTGCTAGCATGTTAACATGCTAATCTACGACGCTCAACGTGGTCAGTGCTGCAAAACTCAGCATGTTCACATTGTCAGTGTGGGCATTTTAGCACTCTAAAGTTAGCATTTAGCTCAAATTAGCGTTGTCCTTGAGTACAGCTTCACAGAGCTGTTAGCATAGAGCTTGACGTTGTTTCTCTTTGTGAGCTTTTGTTGTGAGGCTTATCTGAGAGTTTTATGTCGAGTCGTCAAGACTGATTGCAGGTCATACAGGCCTGTTTTGTCTTTCCAAAATGCCTTTATTACTTGTGATATGTCTCCCTGAACTTCATGCTGCAGCACACAGTATTGGATTAAGCTCTCTCTGTTTTATAATCAGTTATTTAATGTTAAGATTCAATAGAGTTGCTCTCTTTTAAGTCTCTTAGGTTTGTCTGGCTTTGGTAATGAAATAGTACATGAATAAATTTCTGCTGATTTCATACTGAACCACTGGTGCTGTATCTTTCCTCTGCCTTCAGGTTTCCTGGCAGTCAGTAACACAGAAATGAGCCATTGATCATTCTTCTCTGGCTCCTACAAAAAATTAGACTCAGGGCTCAACCAGGACTGTCATCCTAAACAGAATGAATCTTCCTCCAAGACCACTGACTCTGCGATCAGAGCTGGTTTGAGCCGGTAAAAGCAGACTGAGGAGGGTTTTTTTTTTTCCTTCATCAGTGTCTGTGGCTGTTGATGCTGATGGAGCTCAGTCATCTCTGTTTGCTGTCCCTGCTGTGGTGACAGCTGCTTTCTGACTGGTCGCTCCTCTGACCTCAAGGAGGTCACGCAATGAGCTGAATCTCATTCAGACTCGTATGTCCACAGAGTGTAGCAACTCCTTCTGTCCATATTTTTGACCATTTTGATTATTGAGACATTTCCGGAAGCTTTTCTTGGATGTGACATGCTTTTCTTACAGCTAACAAAACAAACGTAACAAAAATGGAGACATTAACATACCTTTGTTTCCTAAAATCTGCTTGTTTGGGTGGTATATTTGTATGTGTTTGTGCTAAGACAGATCATTTTGTGCATCATGTTCCAGGTTGTCTGGGGCTCTTCAACTAGCTCTGGATTTGTATGAATGCTGATCCACAACTTGAACTCTAAAACCAATTGTACATAGATGGAGCTAATTAGCTTTCAGGGTCATGGTGACATTTTCAGTTAAGTTAGGCTTTTATGCTTTGATAAAACTGATTCCTTTAAATGTTTGCAACACTCCTTCGACTAGGCAAGGTCAGCAAAGACTTTCATTCAGTTAAATACGGCATATCAACTGGGTGGTTTTTAAAAAAGTCATCACAAATGTGCGTCATGTGTCTTTTCATGATGACAATCTAATTACAAGATAATGTGATGTCAAACACTTGTGTTTTGAAATTAATGTTTATCAAAACAGACAAGAAGAACATGAATGTATCTTCTACGACTGTATTTAGTTTTGTCAATAAGATACACTGGTGGGCAAAGACAGTCTGACTTTGTATCTCTTGCAAGTTTGTTTTGTCTTTTGCGGTTGTTCTTTTTTCTTTTTTGTCTCTTTTCGTTTTCACAATTCTCACAGTTTGTAGATTTTCAATCTAAAAAAACGACATTTCTGTTGTTTTACATTTAAATCATCAAAAAGGAGAAAAGGAAAAAAAGCCGGGAAAACATGATGACGTAGTTTTCCTTGCTTCCGCCTCCTCTATGTTTGTCAATAAAGTTCGGAGTCGCATCCCTGTCAAGATGGCAGACTACGATTTGACCACCAAAATAGCACATTTTCTGGACCGGCATTTGGTTTTTCCTCTGTTGGAATTCCTTTCTGTCAAAGAGGTATGACGTCTTTTTGATCCTACAACACCAAAGTCCAATGTAGTTGTTTCTTAGTCGGCATTTATACCTGAAAACACTGCTCATGCTAGCATCATGCCATCCTAGCCGGCTAGCAGTCAGGTTAGATTACGTTAGCCTCTCAGCTGGCTAGCTACAAATTTATTTTAGTCTTTCACACCTTGAGTGTTGATGTAAAAATAAATGGTAGTAGCGGTATGTTACAGTGAATCCGGAAGTTGGTGTTGTTTGAGCTTTGACTCACTAGCTAACTAACTGATAACTAGGTTACTAAGCGTGTTAGCCTTTAGCTTAGCTAACGTCAC
>JAQNCA010000008.1:3402305-3414417 GCA_029783725.1 Acanthurus tractus
AAAGATTTGCTGAGATCAAAGCAGGTAAAGATCAAAGCAAACTGCTGCATCATCGGCTGCAATGCACAACAAAGGCGTCTGCATAGCAACTGTTGCTATGCATGGAACACACACTTTTGTTTTATTTATTTAATTATAAATGTTATTCTATTTATTACTTAATTAATTCATTTATTCTTTAAGTTATTTTTTTTTAATTTCTAGTTTTCAAATTTAAATTTTTAGTTTTCAATTTTTCAATTTTTAATTTTTAACTTTTATTTTTTAATTCATTTAAGAACAAGACACCAAAACAAGTATGGGCCAATGACAACAAAGCTGACAATGTTAACATCCATCATAGTGTCACATTTGAAATCATAAGTCACTTCAGGTTCATTTGGGCTACCCTTACATAAGAAAATAGATATGTACTTTTGAAAAGATGTAATTGTAACTGCACTCATTAACTTCCATGTGTCCTTTATGCTGGAATGGATATTAAGCAATAGATCCATGCCAGTCAGAGTCAAAAGTTACTCCAAACAGGAAGAGGAAGAGTTCAAAGGTTATGATAACACACAAACATGGTAACAATGGGGCAGATATTCATAATTTATCTCTTGAGACAGCTGCAAAATCAGATTTGTAGACAGTGGTGTTCTGTGAGGTTGATAAATACATCACAAATGTGGACTGAAAATTCTTCTCACTGGTATTACCAATAGGACAGTTACTGACTATATTGTTCATGTTTATTAGACAAATAAGTAAGTAGAGTTAATATAATTAAAGAAATAGATGACAAACAATACTTCCAACAATTTGAATGTCTCCCAGGGCTTTCAGCAACTTTCCTCCTTGGCGGCTGCCCTAGTTAAAGTGATAGTTCACCAGTAGTTAAAATCTTACACATTCTTTACTCACAACTTTATTGACAGAGACTCTGGTGGAAATTGTGTAAATTTTTTTAAGTTTTTGGTGAACTATCTCTTTAGATATGGGGAACTAATACTGTGTCTGTGATTGAGGTGAAGCGATCAGCTGTCACTATTTACTTTCTCATTACACTGCCTGACAGTGTCCCCACAATTTTTTGGTAGTACTGCAACATTTTGTATGTATTCACAAGCTTGCAGAAAGCATGCAAAAATATGAACGAAATGATGCATGGAAGGCTCTGCCCATATTCAAATATGTAATGTGTATATTCAACAGTTAGTTAGTCGACCATCTTTGAGATGGTTTTAAACGCGATTTTAGCCGCTTATAATATCTTATTTGTATATACTTTGTATTGATTTATTGTAGTAGAACTGGAGAATCTTTAGATTTCTCTGTACTTTTTCTGTTTTTGTGACTAATGAGTAGCAATATTTGTGAAATTGGTTCAGTATTGGGAAAGACCACTACAGTCAGGTGTTATACTGAATTCTGTTCACCCAAAACATTTTTTTCTTATCCGTATTTGATTTCAAGTGACCTTACTGGTTGTTAAGGTCAATATAAATCATATAAGGTGAAAAGATTTAGTTCCTGTAATTGGTGAGATTAACAGAAAAACTCTCAATAGTCTTTCCAGTTTCCTTGAAAATGTGCTAAACATAAAAACATCTGGCTGTGATTTCCAGAAAAGTAAACCTGAATATTTTAAAGCCTTGGTCTCTTGCTACTTGAGACAAATATTTGGTGGTTTTGTTGCCATTCACAGTCTCATTATGGAATAGATAACAGAAATAAGAGACTCTCTTTGCTCTGTTCTTTCTTGTTTAAAGAGGTTTAAGTCCATGTTTTTCCCTTTGTCCATACAGACTATGGAGGAGGAGGTGAAGGAGAAGCCCAAGAGGAGGCCTCTGGTCAGGGCTGCGTCAGAGGAGAGTTCAAGTGACCTGAGTTCCGTGAGTTACTCTCCATCCCCTGGAGACACACTGCCCTGGAACCTGCCCAAACACCATCGCATCAAGCGCTCCAAGTCGGCCTCTGGAGATGTTCTGGACCCAGCAGAGAGAGCCGTCATCCGCATTGCAGGTACAGTGTTTACTCAGACAGGAAACTGAAGTAGAAGTGTTTGTGAGGGGGATGTATGTGTTGGAACAGTCTGTAGCCATGCCCACTCTTTTTCTTCATGGTACTGCTATAGTGCTCACTTTGCAAACTCTGATGTAACACCGCTGCTGCTGCTGTTCATTCTCATATCTTATTTTATTTGGAAGCTCTCCTGTCAATAGTGGATCATAACACTTTAGAGCAGCTTTCTTATAATTGATAATTGTGATGACTGTGTTTGATTTGTGGTCTTCACTGCTGCTGCTGCAGTGTGCAACTCTGTTTATCATCCACTCGTCATATCAGCTGTTTAAAATTTGCACTCGAAGTTGGAAACTGTAGTCTAAAGTGCAGTGGTTGACCAACTGCTAAAGATTCGTTTCATATGCTAATGGGAATTTTGTGAGTCAATATCTTGGCTCTGTTCTGTGTTTCAGAATCTGTAAAATTACAAGCTGTGATACTCTTAGCTGCTTTTTCATCGATCATGTAGACCTGCATGCAGCTGTTACTTTGCATTTGCAGACCAATAATTTTTGCACTTGCCATCAGTTTATTTGTGTGCAGTATTTACTTTGGTATTTGTGTCATTATGAGGCTTTCCTACTGTTGGCTCAACTAATAAGTAATGTGGGTGTTATGAGCTGATTTGGTGGTTGCTGTTGATTTAGTGTTTACCTTGTGGGCACATTGATGGACTCACCAAGCTCAGAAGTGTAAACATGACTGTTGACTTTAGCAAAGCCCATTCATATATACTTATTTTCTTGTGAACTTGGCTTCAGGGCTGTTGTCACACAATAGAAAGGAAGTCCCATTTACTTTTTCTTTGCATGTTTTGTATTGAGCAATGCTTTGAATAAATATTAAATCAAGAGTAATGGGTTTACATGACAGCTTGTTTACTTTTCTCTGTTGATATCATGTTCTGTGGTTATAATACTACTGCACACTCTTAGACCTGCAGGGTTAATCTCATACCCATTTACCAATGACCTGCTGCTGCATAGTAAGAGCAAAACGACATTTAATAAAAAGATATTGTGTGCAGTAAACAAGGAATTTTAGGGAATTCAATTACACATACGTTCAAAGCGATCTGCAGCAAAACTTAAGCATATGACAGTGCAGCAGCTTATCAGGTCAGTTGTTTGGTGCAGAGATCCAACCATCCATCCATTATTTATTCATTTATTTATTTATGCCTTGATTTCCTTGCACTAATCCAGTTCCAGGAACAGTATAAACAAGGTAGTTCAGATGTGACTCTCCCCAGCAACAACTTTAATTTGTGCTGATATTACATCACCCTGACTGTCCATCCTTCCCTCACTCATGAACAAAACCTGCAGATACTTCAGTTTTTTTGCTTGGGGAAGCAACACCCTCTCGATACACGGACATATAGACTCAGTAAACTCTGGGTTTGCGATGGGTTTAGACCCATCTGTCTTAATTCCACAGTATGACTTACAGTTGTTAGAGGTGCTTTAAACCGATTTAGTTCCACTTCATTCAAGACAAATTGTCAAGCTCTACTGTGTCAGTGTTGCATACTTTACACTACCTCAGAGACCCTTGTAGGCAGTTAAAAGAGATTTAACCTGTGTAACAACAGTATTACCATCTCTCATTACTTTCCTTTATTCCCTGTGAGGGTTTCAGACCGCTCAGAATGTCACTTTATCTACCAGAGGTCTTGTCCAGGCTCTGCAGCTCCTCCATCTCTGTTACTGAGGCAGAGCTCAGATGATGTGACCCGCCACCTCAGCACTTTCTGTGGTGGCTGTTAGGTTCAAATTGTATCCTCAGACCACAAAACAGCAGCTCTGACCTCATCCTCCCCCTCCCCGGTCATCTCTGATATTGATTTGATGGGGTGGGGTACTGCAGCAGGATTGTGTGACTTAGTATTATTGTCTCTGCACATGCAGTAGCAAGATAGTGTGACTCGAATGCTTCTGCAGATCTGTGTGATGGACTATCTTTGGGACATAGTAGGATATCTAGTTAAGTTGTTTGTGGAGACTGAATTTTTTACATAGACGTCCTTTTCATGATCTCATGACTTCTTTGTACTGCCTCTAGACGTGAGCAGGGTGCTGAAGGCTGATCAAATACATTCGATAACGGCCACTTTATCAACACTGGTCCCATTAGATTTCTGCCATAATGGCCCTGGCCTGATTCATTAGCCTTGTGAAACACATACAAGGCTGGAGCTGCAGCTTTATTTCACCACAAATGGAGACAGGACCGTTTGTTATCAAGCTGCTGACACTTTGAGAGTCAGACAGTGTTGGCTGACGCTAAATGAGATGTCAGAAAGACCCTGTCAAGGTTTTTGTTGCTTTCTAACGTGCTAAGATATTGAGCAGACAACTGTCTTGATAGGTGCTCTGATGCTTGTACAGAGTGATGTGATTGAAAAAAAGAAAATTTAAGGGATTCTTTTCAAATAGGAATCAATGTATTTCATAAAAATGAACTGTATGTTGGTCAGCTGCACTGTTTTTGTGGGAGAAAATCTTTCAAAAGTTGACATTTCACACTTGCATATGTGCTGGTTGGTGGTTGACCAGGTATTTTAAGATTCAAACACCAACTTAGAAGACTGTTTCTTCATCATATATTTACACTTAACTGCGCTTATTCTAATCAAGTGTTACCTAGCAGGTCAGCTCTTAATGTTTACCGAGAAACATAAATGTGTTTATTTGCTGTGTAACATGTGGTTTTAAGTGAGGAAATTTCTGACTTTCTTTTAAGGACTCGACGGCCAGTTCAAACCAGGGCTTGAAGAACTAGTTGCGTGATAGAAGAGGCAATATCACTTCTAACAAGCCAAGACAATGTGACTTAACAGCACTGGTTGTTTGGCTGTGTTGTAATTTCCACTGTAATGTAGAGATTTAGTAGAGCTTTTCATTTCCCACTGACCAACTGATAGGTTAAAGAAGTAGAATTTCAGTCAGAAAGATGTTCTTAGGTTTGCTACAGCCCAAATGATCATATAAAATCAGTGTCGTTGGTTGCCTGTTTTCTGGTTAAAGGAAAATCAAGTTTTGGTTATAGTTTTTCTCAGATTATGGGTATGATCTTATAATCTATCATCTTGTTCCTGAGTTAGAGAGAAACATGGTTACTGCAGTGCCATGCGCCATAGTGTGGGAGAAGAGCACAGTGTTATTGCAGTTCCAGTGAATCATTCCACATTTCATGACTGCTGAAGGGTGTTTAACTTTAACTAACAGAGATAAGACTGCAAGACGGAATAAGGATGGAATGGAAAACAGTTTTTTTCTCTTTTGTGTACTTAGTGCTCCTGCTTTTTGGTGTTGTAACTGTTAAATTGATCTTTTGAGTTGAGTTGAGTTTCCTAACTTATTTCCTGTTTGTTTTCTCCTCTGTAATCCAAACTTATCTTAAGGTTAAATATAAACCTTAGGAAAAGCTCAGTTCTCTGTCAAGGAGAGACATCTTTGTTCAGATTGCACAGAAAAGCATCAGTCAAAAGTCTTAAAATGTCATAAAGTAGTCTGTTACTTCTCTGCTCTTTGTTTAAGGAACACTGAGTCAAGAAAAAATCATTGGCTGTGCTCACAGCAGATTCTGATAAATAATTCAGGACTGCTCTTATCATGGGACTTAGTGCAGTTTTTGTCAGAATATTGAATTGCAGATCCATTATTGATTTTACATTTTACGATCTTTTCTCGGGCTGCTTGAGTCAGCGTTGTGTAAAGATATCTTTGGGATGCTGAGGTACTCTGCCACTGAAAGGTGCAAAGTTTTGTTTCCTCCATTTTCATACAGCTGTTTGATGATTTTTCACTGAGTTATTTGTTTTTCCTGATACTTGTCCTGTCACTAAACCTGAGCTGTTTCCAAATGTTGAAGACTGTATTTATACCTCCAGTGTTTACCAATAAAAATTGCTCATTTTTAAATCAGGAGAAAGCCGTCTTAAAGTTTCATACTTCAGAGTGCTGATAACCTCAGTGATCATTTTCATTAAACAGGAGGGATTTTGCAGTACAAATGCTGGACACTAGAGGACAGTATCCCAAGGTGAAGTGCAGTGGAGCATGTCTGTATGTGTCCCTTTGCTTACTGTGCAGGGGTCCTGCTACATTGTTTTTCTTCTTTAATGAATTGTTCATTTGATTCCACATTTGTGATTTTTCTACATGTTATGTATCATATAAGTTCATGTGTGCACAGTGGCACCATGTTGAGCTGCATGAGCAGCAAAGGCAGATGTTTATACTGCAGAAAAGGGAATAAAATCATCTGCTTCGTCAGGGTTTTGGCCAAACAAGGTTTTAAATTACACTTTGCTTTGATTAACTTTATACCACACAAAGGACCTGATACATTATTTTCTGCTGAGTCTCTAAAACTGATTTGCAAGGCTAATATATGTTAATTCAGTAAGTAAATGTATTTGAACAATTAATTTACAGCACATTAAGGTCGGAGCAATAAAGCTGATGTGATTACAGTAATATATGTCTCTAAAAACACATTATCCACCCTGTCTATATTTCAACCTGCTTGTACCATTCAGGCTGCCAACCTGTGAACAAGTAACCACACAAAGTCTTACAAACACAAATCAGAGAATACAAAAACAACAGTCAATGAATAGTGAGGGGGAGGTCGTATTCTTCTTGGACTCCTTGTTATTTTCTTTAGTTTTAGCAGCAGAGAACATAAATTAGTGGCTTAGCCATGGCACTGAGTCTTTGGTTTGGTGATGTGTGGGAGGGCTGGTTGGCACTGCAGCCGGTCCATCGAGCCAAAGCCAGACAAGCAAACAGCGAGACAAAAGTGAGACTCTCCCTCAGAGAGAGACAACATCCGCTAGCCAGTGATGAGAAAACAATGGGATGTTTTTTTACACCCATACTGTAGCACAGAGAGATTGATAACTCTCACCCATCACATGTCAGAGTCAAATAGTTCTGTAAGCTGTAAAAAAAAAAAAAAAAAAACTCAAGCAATAATTCTTTTAATCAACAGTTTTAAATGAGTAATCTGTGGGGTTGTCATTGATTTACTTTGATGATATATTTAGGGCTGAGCTGTTGACGTGGTGGTTTGCACTGCATTCCCCAGAGGTGACTTGCTGCTGCTGTGCAGTGATGTTTCCCTTGATTTTCTGTCGTTGAAATTTTGACTCTGCAAGTGGCTCTTTTTTCTCTGACTTTATTGTAGAAGCAACTGTTGTTATTTTCTGAATCGTAATGATTTTTACGACAATAGCCAGCAGTACAATACTGTATGATTATCACAGTATCAGGTATCAGGTTTTGTATTGCTTTTTAATTAGATTACTTATTATTCTTCTTCAAATCAAGTTTCTCTGTTTTTAATATCACTGTAAAAGTCAGTTGAAACAGTTCAATAACAAGTTGGGTGTATAATCCTTGTAGATAATTATTTTCAATAAAATTAATATTATGATATTTCTAGCAGTAAGCTTTTCTTCCTGTTCTGTTTCTGCTGCTTGTGTATTTCTTTAAAACTTTAAAATGTCTGTTTATCAGAAGGAAATGTGTTTTTTTTAAGATAACCACATGTGTATTGGAGATTTAGGGAGTCTTGAAAACCTTCACTGAACATGTGCAGATGCTACAGATGAACACAAAGTCATCATTGTCAGAACATTTCTGTGAGTCACTTAAAGGCATCACTTACAGACTGAAAAACACTGAACATCTCTGAGCATCTCAAAGTTGCACAACTGCGTTTGGCCACAGTGTTTTTCACCCTGACGTGAAGGATTTCTTACGTAATGTTTTCAAATGCAGTTTTATCCTGATGAAGTCCTACAGAATTCTTGGTCCCTGAGACGATGATAAAGCACAGAAACAGCATGTGCTCAGGCTGCAGGAATATCTGTTGATTTTTTTCTGCTTTTTACAATGAGAATGTTACGCAGTACAGTTCTGGTTGGTTTGACCTGAATGGTGCATATTACTAATTTGTATTGCATATTGAAAAGTCTTTATTTCAAAATATTAGAATCCATGCACAGCAACCTCTGCACTGTTGTTGCAAACTAAGGTCTACTTTTTATTTGAGCTCGGGCCTTCTTTTTTCTGGTTGTAAGTTTGTCACAAATTAAGAGTTTGTCAGCTGTAAACTGTGTGATCCAACACTGAACCAGTTCTATTCCTCTGCTGAAAGGTGTGGTCCTCTGGCATTTAAACTTAAAAACCTTTCGTCATTCAGTTTTGGGAATACAACGTGACTTTGAAGCAAACCATGCAAGTGCTCTGGGAGTTTATTTTAAAGCTGTGAATAGCACAGGATCCACTTGGCGTGCCTTGCCCCAGTTTCTCCAGCAGCAGGAACTCAAATAACCCCACGCAGCTCCGTCATTTGTTTTTTCATCGAGGTAGCCATGTGTGTCTCCCTATCTGGGTAGGAGTTGGCCTGTGTGGTGTGTGTGTATGTATGTTTGTGTGTTCTGCAGCTCTGCTTCAACTGGTATCGGTGTGTGTTTGCCTCTGTGCCTTTAAGAGGAGGGTCTGATATGATAGTCTGTGTGTGTGTGTGTGGGTATTTCTCAAGCAGAAGAGGGGAGTGGTGGTGGTCTGGAATGAAATCTACAGCTTTATAGAGGGAATACTGTGACTGAGTGGGGGTGAGGAAGAAGGTGGGGGACAGGCAGATAGGTGGACTGACAGCCAGGAGGGCTTTTATCAGCACTGAGGGGACAGACAGTCAAAGAGGAGTGTACAGTGGAAAGTTGAAAAGAAAGTTTGAAGTTTGACAGAGGAAGGTGCCAAAAGTTCGGCTCAGCATCAGACAGGCCATGTCCATGCCCATGTTTGACCCGGGTCAGAGGCTGTCAGAGGAGCAGGACTATGTGCAAGCCTATGAGAACGTCAGAGAGAAGTATAAAGGTAACAACACCCACCTTTTTTCTTCTTTGGTGGCTTTTACTGTACATACTCCAATGATAACCATGTTGAGAGCATGTTTGAATGGGAGGTTTGGTGTGAATGAGTGCATGCTCCTGTTAGGAGAAGTATCCTCAGTGGTTAACCAGAATTAATTGGTTACACACTGATTTACACTGATGCACTTTGAATCTAAAGGATTCTCTGTGAGATGTAAAAAACAAACAGTGAGTATACTGTTTCTACTTTATGCTGCTGTAGTGATTTCTATCATTTCATTCACTTTAAACTCACTGCTGTGGCTTCCTCTGTGGTGCTTTTGGAGGGTTTAAAGAAGGAGATGTCTGTCTGAGATACAGGAGGCTGAGCTGTGCCCTTCAGGTCAAACAATTAAATACCCAACAAAGGCACCCTGTGCCACCATCTGTTTCTTCGTCTTCGACCTGACAGTCTCCTTTGCATGCTGGGGGAATCCCCGGTGGGCACAGAGAGGTGAGACATTTGGCCCTTCATTGAATGGCACAAGTCCAGCATGTGCAACATGAGGGCCAAGAGCTGCCAGCAGACAAGGTGGCGCATCAGAGGGACATTTACCTGATTATGTTTTGGTAAACACTGCCATGACTTAATAGTGGGTTTCACTCTGAAAGCAGATACAGGGAGCTGGATCAACCTTGAGATCCATCAGTCTTTAACTGACCAATGCTGCACCTTGGAGGGAATCTGTCCTCTGCAGCAGGAGGCCACAGGTTGAATTAGCTCAACTCATCTACAACTTTTGACAAAATAAAACTTGATTAATTAAAATGTTCAAATCGATGTCACAAAACATAATGTCCAAGTCTACAGCTTCACTGATGCTCGAGCATTGACCTCCATGACCTTGAAGCACCCAAAGGCTTGACCTCAAACAAGGACCTCACATGATGCTCCATTATGGCATTTGCAAATAGGTTTAAATCTGTTCTACGCTTATTTAAAATTCTAAATGAAAACCTGTTCACATATGTAGACATTACTGCTTTCTAATCTAGACTTGCTCTAACCACTGAAACTCATTTTTTAAGGTCACACTGTGAATTAAATTTTTTGTGCAGGACTGTAGGGGCATTGTCAGGCAGGTGTCATATTAAGTTTTTGACCGGCTGCATGGCCTTAGTGGTCTCATAAAAGCAGGTGAACTACAGCAACATCTGGAGGGGATTTTGGACCAGGACACAGGCTGACAGGAACAGCTGTGCTCATAACTGTTCTCAGTTAAAAGCAAGCCATTGTTCCTGAGAGCTGCATGGATGTCCTGGTTAAAAATAGGTTAGAAATAAAACAGAAATCATAAATGTGGACACAGTTTCCACCCCACTTACAACAGACTATCAATAAGGACGAGTCTTGGCCTCTATGTTGGGAACAGTATCGTTCCATCCAGTCACAACAGTCTAGTAATTTTCTTCCCATGCGGTTGCCTACTGTGCATGTCAATGTGGGCAGCGTCCCTGCT
The DNA here is from genome assembly GCA_029783725.1 of Acanthurus tractus. Classification (NCBI taxonomy): domain Eukaryota; kingdom Metazoa; phylum Chordata; class Actinopteri; order Acanthuriformes; family Acanthuridae; genus Acanthurus; species Acanthurus tractus. Next base: position 3,412,743 of record JAQNCA010000008.1, read on the forward strand.
GTGTTGCTCTGGCACCAGCTTGATGCTCCACGCCCCTGTTATAACCTCCAGTCTCTCTGCCAAGAGCCAACTTCCTGTTACTCTTTCTTCATGTTGGTTTTTTGATGACCCCATTGCTTTTGATGCTATTTGTTTTAGATAGCTGTACATCCAAAGTGAATGGAAAATGTGGGTACACATCTGGGAGGGGAAAAAATGGTCAAAGTTTTCATCAACCATTCTCTGTGATGTGAAGCTAATCTGGCTTTCCCAGTGGGTTTGTTTTGAGATTTGTCATGAATTGTCTCTTCTTTCTCCAAGGCCTTTGCTGTGAGTCTGTGTGTGTAGATGTCAAATATGACCTATCTAATACTGTGTGGAACAGGCATCTTCAAAGTATTTTGCCAGTTTTAAGATGCAATTATTCATTCAAAATAGACTAATAACCTAGAGGTGCGATTCTTAATTTATGGTAAGCAGGTGTAATTATTAATATTACTGTGGATAACTTTTAAAGTTTAAAACTTTAAACTTGGACACAGGTTCAAAATTCATAACACTGATGTGAGATATAAGATCCTGACAAAAGTATCTCTCATGTCTAACATGTAATTAATTTCTACTGGGAATCTGGATGTAAACTAGTTTAACCTAACTGGCAGCATTTGTAAAAAGCCCTTAGCCCATTTGCACAAGTTACTGCAACAGGTGATCTTCAGCTTCCTTTGGGAATGAGAGTGGATCAGTGGAGCTCTGTGTTATAATAACAACTGAGCAGATCTATTAATGAAAAATATGGAGCGCTGCTTGAAATACTCATAGCAAATATATCTCTAGAGTTTATTTTGTCAGTCTCAAGTCATTCGACTGAAAGACAAACTAAAAAAAAACTTGTGACATTTAGCTCAGTGACATGTTTTTTAGGAAGGTTGCAGTAACTTATGCGGTGTTGTCAGCCCTGCAGCATCAAAGCATGTTCTTCTGCAGTCATTGTTTCATAATAAACATACATTTTACAGCAGAGCTCCTGAGTTTTGGATGTTTAGCTGCAGTGTTCATCCTCTTCACAGAAATGTTAAAAGGCATCTAAAAATGAGACAAGAACATTTCGACCTCAGTGATGACTTCCTCAAATACAACAAAATACAGCAAAATACCATTTGAGGGGGTGTGGTAGTTGTACAGTGGATTTTTTTGCCCTTCTGTGATAAATGTAAGAAAAGATGTTTTTTTTCTTGTTAAAAAAGTTTGACAAAGTGTTTTACCACTAACGTAAATTATAGCACATTTTGTGGATTTTTTTTCGATCAGAGAGTGACATAGGGGCACAGGGGAGGTTTATTCGTTTCACTGTAACTATGACGTATTTCACTATGACAACACAATGACAGTAGTCTTTGTTTAGCAGATCTCATCTTTGTGTTTGCTCTGCAAAGTGAAGGTCTGTGATTAAATCCTGCCTGCAAGGTGGAATTTCAATGTGACCCACTCCCCCTTCTCAAACACTCTTTAATAACCCAATGCACAGAGAAACCTGTAGCTACAACAAATCTTGTTTTTGCATTAGGACTCTGCAGTGTTTTAATGTGTGTGTGTGTGTGTGTGTGTGTGTGTGTGTGTGTGTGTGTGTGTGTGTGTGTGTGTAAATAACAGCAGTGTTCTCTTCTGAAAGGTGTGAGATATTTTTGTCGTGTGA
>JAQNCA010000008.1:3414517-3431097 GCA_029783725.1 Acanthurus tractus
TGTGTGTGTGTGTGTGTGTGTGTGTGTGTGTGTGTGTGTGTGTGTGTGTGTGTGTGTGTGTGTGTGTGTGTAAATACCAGCAGGGTTCACTTCTGAAAGGGCTGAGATAAGTTTGTCCTGTGAATCACTGTTGAGCAGGACCGTCCCCGTAGAAACCCTGCGCTTCACTTCCAGTACTTGGCTCAGATCAGTTTCATGCAACTTGACCTCAAATTCAAAAATAGTATTGGTCCTCCAGTTATGCTTGCATGTTGTGCACCAAGAAAATCCTTCATGTTATTATTATAACCAGTAAATCGATTATAATTTGTCCAGCCAACAGGTTGTAAGAAATTTAAATAATTCTTAATTTGCAAGGATTTAGGCACACAGCAGGTGGACAGAAACTTCTGTACTGATATCAGATATAGAAAAGAAACAATCAGTTGGAGCAGCAGGAATGGCAAAAGACTCTGTAATACTGAATGTATTTTTTGTCATAGAGAAAGGCAACGCTGTCTGCCATTTATATTCTGTAAATGATTAGTATCATAATTACACAGAACAAAAAAGCAGTTTTCTGACAGATTAATCCACAGATTGTGACAATTTATAACAAATCAGATGAATATATCAGACTGTAGCTGAAGGACGTGTTTGAGGACAATGTGGATGTTTGATTTTATGCAGCAGTTTTTCTGTCATCCATCAGTTCTTCAACCCTTGTGCCCTTCAGGTGGCAGACTGTGTATGATTGGTCCAGAGGAAAGTTTCAGTCATGGAGTATTATTTAGTCTGCATTAACAGAGACATGAACAGTGTAGCTATTTTTGAGATAAAGCTTGTTCCCAGAGGGTATCACTGTGTCTTCTGACTGTCAAGAAAATTCTCGCTGTCATATGAAAACCTTAAGATAATGACTAAGAAAGACAGCTTTGTTTCAGTTTCACCACAGTTTGTTTTTTTTAATTTAACAGGGTTGTTCTAACACACAGATAAGCACAGAAATTCTTTGAATGAAAATATGAAATAACTTGTGAATTCTTCATGTTTGAACCTGATTTTGCAGGTGTAAAGCATTGAACAAGAGAAAATAGTTGATATTTAGGTCAGTTCTTGTTTTGATGCCCCTCAGTATGATGACCTCCACTGAAAGAGGACATACTCATATATTATCTCCACATATGTTCACACCTACACTCTGTCCCACAGTGCTGTGCCAACAGGGCGGCTTGTTGTACTGTAGATTATCCAGGACTCTGTGCTGTAGCACAATCTTCTCACCTGTCCGCGACTTCACATGAGTTTGTAAGATGACCTGTTTGGTCCAGGTTTGTTCACATGTGCAACAGAAACAAACTGTGAGCCAGTGTGTGTTTGTGTATTTGTACATGAGGAATATGAAATGATTTTACAACTGTCTGATAAAACATTGTGCAAATTTTTCTCTCTTTGAATCAAGAATAACAGTTTTTGAGCTACAGAAAGGCTTGTACTTAGAGCTCATTCAGGGATTATAAGCATATATTAAGTGTGTATATTAGTTTTTAAAGTAGTCTAGTGATATTCTGATACAATCTTTCTTGTCAAAACCTGAAACAGCTGTATTGAAACTTTCACACCTGAGGAGATTTAATGACCTTGTCAGCTGTAATTATTGAGGCCACTGCATCTCAAACATCACTGTTTCTGCATCACGGTCTCCAGCAGTCATGCCACTTCATTGCAGCAGTATTAGGAGAGTTCACATTCTTTCACCGTTTCAAAATCCCCTTTGATGATAAATGACATCTAGATGTCTTAACTGTGACTCGGGTTTCTTATATGGAACAATGTCAAGTCTACAGAGAAATGTAAATCCCAGCTATCAACCACCGTAAAGTGAACTTGGCCTGGCAGAGATTCTGGTGGGACAGCAGAGGAGGGAATGGAGCTGCTGTAATTTAGATGGGATTTGTGTTAGAGCAGGGTATTAGCGTTCTCTCAAACCCAGGGAGTCAATAACAGCTGATATTAATTATGTCACCATGCTGCAGAATATTCATTCGACCAACTTATTTCACTGTCAGACTAAATGAGACAAGTTTTTTTTATATCTTTACTTAGTTGAGGTCTCCCCCGTGTCCTGAGTTTTTGCTGAAGACTTTTGTGCTCAATCTCACATTTTTGGGTAATTTTACCATCCTCTAACAAAGTTTTACATTTAAAACCATATGTAAGATTTGTCAGAAATCTTAGGCAGTTTAAAAAAAATAAAATATCAGTATGTTATTTACTCATTTGTCAAAAACCTTTACTTGTCAGACATGGCAGCCGGCAACTTTGAAGATGTTTGACTCTGGTAATAAGTGACTGCGTTTGACATTTTTAAAAAAAGCAAAAAACACTCCAACTTGACAATCAGACGTTTGTTTGGGTATTATTTATTGACGTCTCTTCTCTCTTCCGTCTAACTGCACAACTGCTTTACTGTTGCTGAACCTGTTACACAGCGTCTGTTGCTGTCAAAAAAGATCAAAGTTTTGTTACGACTAACCTCAGGGGACTCAAATGAATAATGTCAGTGTTTACATTCACACAGTGCAGACATACAGATATCATACAGAGTCTTTTGTGCACTTGATAAGATATTGACTGGCAGAAGTGACACCGTGAACTGTGTCTTTCTAATCTTCCTGTGAGGATGAGAAATCTGTATGGTTGCAGGGAGATTTCAGTCTCCAGGAAACAGTCGAACACAAACTGTCATTTTATCCCTCCTCTGTGCTTTGCATCGTCTAGCTATAAAAGATACACAGATAGACTAAAAATATCCATCCAAAAAGTAATTTACACTCTGTAGCATTTTGTCAAAGAGTTCTGCAGCCCTGCGTCGGTCCCATTTGAGCATTGATAAATAATCAGCAGCAACGTGTCATAATGAATCCTCAGTCTGTCTTCTACAAAATGCCACCCTCATTTCTCTGTCAAACCTGTGTTCAGTATGAGGGTACACAAAGATCCCGGCCTCACATTGGTCCTAGGGGGTTGGAACAATACGCTAACACCCTGGTTCTGGCATGCAACAGTAAGCTAGACTAATGCCAGGAATGTTGGTAGCAAGCTGGCTGGCATGTACTCGATTTTTCAGCAGGATGCCTGAGTTTGAGAAGAAGTGCTGCCTTTACCACATGCACGCTCAACTATGCTGCACCTCTCATGCTTTAGCAAGGTTGACAAGTTGACAGAGATATAAGGTTTTTACTCCACGGCAATAATATTACCGTCGACCACACACATTCAATTCAAACTGTCTCAGTATCATCATCATCTCTTAAAGGTCACAGTTATCATTAACTCTATCCAAACAGAGTAGATTGGTTGTTCTTTATTTACAAACTGTTCTTCCGGCTGGCCTCAGAACAGCCTCTAGTGGATCTCTTTCAGTGCCACACAAAAGGCAGAGAGACAGCCTGAATGTGTCTCTTTCACAGTTGTAGATCTAAACGATAGCGGGCCTCCGAATACATTTTTCATCATGACACATGCTGTGAATTCCACCAGTGTTGGTGCCCCCAGGTTAGATACTCTCTTTGCTCGGTTTTAAAGAGCCTCAGAGGGGACACACATGTTCTGCAAAATTAAATTGTTTTTTTTTCGCTGGTTTTATTAACCACCTGCAACACATATTTAGTAAAATTGGCTAATTGTTGCATTTTTTTAAATGGTAAGAGTTTGCTGCCAGCAGTGGAGGTAAACAATCTTGGATTCATGCATCAACAACACTGAAGAATGGAAGGCTTCCCTATTCTTTCCATCTGTGACATTGTGTGAATGCAGCATTCGGTCTCATGTGTATCAATAGAAAATGCTTGTTCCTGATTGGCTGGTAGGTGTGTGTATAATTTAGAGCCTCAAACACATCTCAGTGCATGTATTACACTGCTGCTAACCACAGCAACTGTGCCTCTGCTTCATGGTATGTTGTGCTAATTTTCTCATCAATTTTTAATATATTCCTAGTCTTTATCTCATGTAACCTGATATAAAACACAGGTTGCATGATTCACAGCACAGCCATCATAAGAGAAGCAGGGCGTGGCAATACAAAACAGATTATTTTTAGCTGGTGACAGTGGAGTCCCTGACTGATGTGTTGTCTGTTTGTTTATGTGTGTGCAGATGAGCCACAACAACTGCACTGTGAGTTTGAAATGGATTAAAGGAATCCTGATAGCACAGTATCACCTCCTATCAGCCTGATGGTGCACGTCATACCTCAGAATGGTTTGTGTCTTTAGCTGCACCCTCTCACCCCTCACTGCAGAGTGTGCTGGTCCAGCTCCAGCATCTGATGGCTGAACTCCAGGGTGGCAAGAGCCACATCCCAGAGAGGGGTAGAGAGGGTGTGTCAGGTCTTCCACCTCTGATTAAGGTATTGGAGACTTTGGCTATGTTTCAGACTGAGTTTTGACACCATCGCTCTGAACAGCTGCATGGAAACAGAAACAGAACCTGACCTCGGGGTGGAGTCAGGTGGCTCACTATGCCACGCAATGACATTTAGCAGAGAAACTTAATTTTCTCTCTCTTCTTTGATGCAATGGCTTGTGTTGTGTTGTAGAAACAAATTCTAAGAACTAAATCATCATAAAAGTTACTGAGTAGACTCAAAAAATGTACGCAGATGTGTCAGGTATAACACACTTCCTCCCTGATTACTAGCATTAATGTGTGAAGAGTGGTAAAAGGCAACAAAGTATGTTAAATGAGGTACTGTCTCAGTTCTTAACTTGAGTATTTCTATTTCTATTTTGTGGTCCTTTTTCTTTTGTTAATGGTAGTTTAGAACCGTGTTTTTGAGGGCACATTTTTTAAAAACGTGGAAATGCTTGACAGAGAAATGATCTTGCATGCTTGTGTTACTTCTCATTATTGAATATGATATCTTGATTAAGATGATGTTAAAGAAGCGCCCTGCCAGCTGGTGTGTAATGTTTACTGCCTGTCATCACCAGGAGAGTCATTCTTGCATGGAGACCTTTGCTCTTCCTTTTTGTTTCTGCTGCAGCACTGAGGCTGCTCGGTCTTTGCAAGCTGTATTTGCTTCACATACCTTTACAAAGTGCTGATCTGAGAGAACAAGATGTAAAGATTAGGCCAGGAAAATCATATTGATTTGCTTATTGAACACTCAAATGGTGCATCATTTTTCTGATTTGATGACTGCTGTGGTATGAATTATAAACTATCTATTTAGGCAGCTCAATACAGGATTCAATATTTAGTCATTTTTGTATTTATTGGCAGGTATAGAACATGTGACTTGCATGTAGGCATTGTATGTTGCTGGTCATTGATTCATCTATATTTAAATAATATTCACTATTGAGTTATTATACTGTTTTCTCTCAGGTTGTTTACAGCCCCCATCGAGGCCTGTTAATAAAATGCTTTAAGCTGAAGATGACTAAGTTGGTAATTAGGCCATTATTGGACTGTTTGGGAATAAAGATTTGGGAAAGTTTTGCCTGAAAGCCTTAATTTGGGAAATAAAAGTCCCTTGTGAGTCATAACAAAGAAAAATGTTTGATTATACAGGACGGACCTCTGTGACTCATTGTTTTGTTGTATAATTGTGTTCTTATCCCGTAAATGCATTGACACACAGGGCAGCCTGTTAGGGGTATTTGGCATTTAAAAGGAGCTTTAAATGATGATCAAGAAAATTGAGTGGATTTTTTTCCGTTCTGTCTCTTGTTATAGAAAGTGAACCTTTCAAAAACCAAATGTTTTAATCAGCGAATCTACTGTCATCATTTAAAGGGTGAATCTCTCCGACAGTGTTTTACCTCTTCCCTGCAACTGATCGTGTATCTATGATCTACCCGCAGCCTGACAAGCATTCATCGATTGAACATTGATTAGAAAAGGAGTCATTAAAGCCCTCCTGAGTAATTTGTAGACTACAGCACAAAGTTGTAAAGCTACAGCTAATAACATGTCAACAGTGTCATGCAATTTGTTGTACATGTGCTCTGCACCGGTATGAGTTCTGTCATACTGAGTGTAACCATGAAGCAGCTGAACTGAGCTCAGGTATGAGTTGAAGGATCAGTGTGTGAGAGAGTGTTAAGTCACAGACGGGCTGTTAAATTCAGCAGCACTCTGTTAGAAGAGAAAAACAGGTTTTTCTTTACCAGGTGACTGCCGCCAAGTTGAAAAACAAGCTAAGTTTGCCCCTTGAACATTTGTTTATCTGCTATTTTCTTATGTTCCCAATGACTTCAAGATTTTAAGACAGGTATCCTGGTTGGTCTCTAATGATTTAGCATTATTCATTACTCATGTTTTTGATTTACCTTACAAAGAGAGTCTTGTTTTGTTTCAGGATGTTTCTTAATTCTGTTACCATGATTTATTGTTTGTGCCCACTTTGCTGGCAATGTGAATTATTTCAGCTGTTTATCTTTTGTAATTGAAAGCTTCTGTCAAAGCCTTGGACCGGTTTGATAATTCAGACACAAAAGTGCAGAGCACCTGAGTTGTAATAGATGCTTTTTAAAAGCTTTGTTGGCGACTGAACAATTAATTAGGAGGCAGACAAAGACCAAACAAGAAATGACTTTAACTCAGAAATAAAGTGCAGACCTGCAGCCCTGATGCAGGGGACCATGTGACTATGAGTTCAATAGTGATAATAGTAGTATTAGCAGGTACTTGGTTTGCTTTAAATCCATTAAAATACACTGATTGGATACAAACGACTACGTTACTCATGTCTTTCTCCATTTTTTGAAGGGTAAGCTTATTACCAAAATGTCTGCACTGACTTGGTACATGCTGAAGTGGATGATCTGTGCTTTGCAGGATGCTGCGAGTTTCAGACTTCAATGCCTGATGTGTTTCAGTGACTCATGGGTTTCACCTGTCGTTAAGCTAGCTTTGCTCTTGTTCTTCATCAGTCTTTTGTCACCCTGTTTTTGATGCTCGTGTCCTAATACCTTTTAAAACATTTTTTTAAATCTCAAGTATCTTTATTGCATTGGGGAGAGGTGCAGATCCTCAAAGTGATGGTTTTAATGTCACACAAGGCTGGATTTTAAGCTAATCTGAATCCTCCGTGACTTTTTTTTTACTTCTTCACAAAAGTTGTCACACGACCTCATTTTACCAGAAAGAGGACCACCATGTATTAATGAACAAATTGGAGCTGTCAGTTGGTAAAGTCGCCTTGTGAAGCTCTAAAGATTCACATGCTGCATGTTGGTCATGCCATGTTTTTTCCATTTATAGTCAGGAGTCTTAAGTGTAAATGCACATTTATCCCTGTCAGTCTGTTCACACTTGGGCTAAAAACCCAGTCAGTATTGCTGACTTGCACGACACAGCAGTGTATTAGTTGGTCACTGGGGGCTTGAGGAGGCTGCTGAGTCTCAGTCAGCGTGACCTTAACTGTCATAGAGGGTTGTTCCTGTATGGATACCAGTATCAGGAAATGCCTTGACACTCCCTTATGCACTGGACTGGGTTTGGCGAGTCTATGCACTAAACCATTACTATGTAAATGTATTCATTGAAAACAGGACCCTCTTACTTCCCATTAGCATCCTGTACACCTGTATGTAGCTTAACAGATTTATTGAACAACTAGCTAATATCATCAACCAGGATTGTTCTAATACCCGTACTGGTTTGGCCTCTGATACTTCCTGAAATGCTTGATCCACTATAAGCGAGTTCAGAGTCCATTCACCAATCAAATGCCAGCTAATTTATTTATTAGAAACAGGACCCTGTTACTTCCTAACAGCATGCTGTGCGCCTGTGTAAGCTGACTGATTTTTTTTACTGAACAAGTAGTCAATTTCCAAAAATGGCACAGAACTTATGTAACCTCAGGCATGTCCATAACATAACATCTGCACAGGGTTAGCCTGAAACAGCTGTTAAAGATATTATACAACATACTGGTGTCACAAAGTTCAGGTAGTGGAATCTGGATTGTGAAGGAATCATTGTTAAGGAATTATCTCTTCTGTCATCTTCTGAAATGACAGTGTCAAGGAAAGGATCCAATGATGTAAACCTTAAACACTCTTGTTGTGTTGGCAAAATGTATTAAAATTTTTCCTTAATATTTTATGTAAAAAAGCACTGAGTACTGAGCTGGATTGTAAGCACATTTATCTTTGTCACTGGTATAATTGTAAGTTGCGGGTGGTGAAACAACTCTCAGTCCTCACACATGATTTTTCATCTTGGGTAATTTATGGGAAATTATTTCTTACCTCTTGAAACTGATTTCAGCTGTGGACCAAATTTAGGGCAGTTTATACTTTTGCTCTGTTTATATTTATATCGACAGTGATAGCATGTTCAAAGTAATGCAGCTGTCTAATTTGGATCCATTCAGATTGCAGAATTTATTTCCTAAAAAGTGCTTTGTCATCTGAACCGAATGCCCCCTCTGCAGCACTCCCATGAAAAATAGAGGCTCCTTTTAGTCCAGTGATTAGCTGTTCGAGGAGGAGATGATGCTGAGTCACTGACACTTTGTCCTGGTGGAGGACACATTAAACACTCAGTGACTGTCACGTTTTCATATAAATTTACCTTTCAAGATAATTCTTTTTTTTCCCAACTCATTAGAAAATAAGTGATTTGTTTTATCTACCAGACTACTTGTGCAATATTTCCTCACAGCTTTTATTTCTTAAGAAAAAGGGGGTTGTTTATCTTTCAGCGGTATTTTTCCTATCACCTCCTACCTTTTTTCGTCTTTCCATCTTTCACGCTCTCTGCTTGCTGCCGTTGACTAGATTTTTGCACCGTTGTGATGGGACGGTGAAGCGTGACTGTTATTGGTTGAGGCACCTCCCTGAACTCCGCAAGGATGAGACGGGACAACATCAGGGAGGGCTGGGAGGTGGAAAGAAGGGAGGTGTGCTTCTTCTCCTCCACAGTTTCTCTGCTGACAGGGGCTGTGTGTGAGCGAGCAGGAAAGAGAGACAGAGAGAGAGAGAGAGAGAGAAAGAGAAAGGGAGTGAACAAAACACTTAGCTGCCAACTGCTGTGGCAGCGGTAGAGCTAAGCGAGGGAGGGAGGAGAGGGTAGAAACAGCCTGCAGTTAGCAGAGAGACGTTTACATCCTCCAGCGTGGTGTTCGGCTGCTGAGCTGACCTTGCAGAGCTCGCGCCCGACTTTTTGGAGCCTCAGGCAGCCGCGAGCAGGGAGACCGTCGGCATGGATCCTGGAAGGTCCATCCAGCATGAGATTAGCTCTCTCAAAGGTACTTCTCTTGCCACTTTATACCATGCTTCCTCAGACACTTTCCATCACCAGCATATGCTTTCAGGACCGCCTCGTTTTCCCACAATCCCCCTCTGGCAAGGACTTCCTCATATAACAGATGCAGGCTAAACGTTAAGTTCAATTTTGCAGGTTTCAGGGCTGTTGAGTTGCATGCTGGAATCCTAATCCTCCGTTCTCTCCGCTCTCTGCATATTTTTGTGGATAAAAGGAATGAAAAGCTTTTGTTTCCCTTTGTGTCTGGCGTGACCGCAGGGGTTGGACGCGAGGCCAGTGGTAATGATTGTGCTGAGATGGAGTGTTTTACGAGAGCGTGTGTGCGAGATGCTGAGGGAGGCTGCTTCTGCTGCTGCTTCTGCTGCTGCTGCTGCTGCATGCGGCACATTAAACGCGTCTGCGCTGGGAGATGCAGAGCTGATCTGCTGGTGCAGAGCGACTGCTGCTGCATCACCTCACTCACAGCAGTGATACGGCCAAATGTTGCCCTGCCCCTCAGTGAGGGATGAGACTGTTGGTGCAGAAAGCCTGGCTGACATCTGTAGTTGTTTTCTGTTCTCATTTGCTCCTTATCAAGGTGCAGCATGGTCTCATGTTACAAATAGTGTTGACATCAGCAGAGTTTGCTCCTCCCACCTCCCTCACTCGCAGGTTCCTCTCTACCTTACTTCACAGAGTTAGAAAATCCAGTGATAAAATGATTTAAATCTCATTTCAAGTTAGTTCTCCATTTTGGCTGGTTGTCAGATTTCAGTACCTTTTTTTTGTACTGACTGAAATCTGTAGTTCCCATCAGAATCTTTCAAATTATCTGTCAGTTTTAAAATCATCTAACCACGTCAGGGTTGAAACTAATAATTATTTTCATTTACTTTTTAAATTAATTTATTGATTGTTTGGTCTCATAAAAGTCAAAGATGAGTAAGAATTCACATCCAGTTCAACATGTTTTTGCTATATTTGACCATCAGTCCAAAAAACACAGATACAAAGAATGTTGTGTTATATGATGGAACAGAATTTTTTTTTTTACATTGAATAAAATCTTCTAACTGTGTCCCCTCTATATCAGATATATTCTGGTATAAATCAGATTTTGATGATTTCAGACTATTTTATTTACCTATGGAAAGTTTTTATAGGTATATTATGTAATATCAAAGACTTTTGGGTTATTTGATTACCAATAAAAAAATAATGGGAAAAAACCCCATACAAAGTAGGTTTGTATTATGCAAAGCACAGAAGAGAATAGTTTTTTGGTACCCGAGTGGAAACTCTGGTATTGTTTTGGCACTGATAGTTCAGATTTTCCAAAAATAGCGGCTATATTCTGCACAAATGCAAACCATCTGTGTTGAAAGGTTTTTCTCAAACAAAGAGGTGCTGTGAAAACACATTAAAATAGATTGACCCAGTAGAATTTCACTTTTTTTCCTAATTGCTCTACTTGTAAAGGAAAGACCCTTTTCCATTATGTGTTTCTTTGTACTTTGTAAAAAAACAGACTCTTAGTGGAGTTTTTTAATTGGTGTAAAGCGACTGTACAGTCAGTCTAAGCTTCTTACGTCCCCAAGGCAACTGAATTTATTCAAACTCTGCGACTCTTCAGTTGCCTGCAGGTCCCACTGTCTGCACAGCAGCATTGCCAGGCTCAGTTTATCAGGTATTCAGGCCATTGAGAGTGTGCTGCTTTTATTCCGATCTTTAAATCGATGTTCTCTGTCTGCATCTTACTGAGAAAATGATTAACAACAGACTGACTGACATTTATAGAGACAGAAAGCCTCCAATTTGAGGAGACTGAACCCAACCAGACTGGTGAAAGTGGCTCTGCCCAAAAGAGCGCCTTTTTAAAAAGTTGCTCTGTGTAGAGTTGAGGTTTGTCTGGAGTAGTCTGGCCCGGTGAATGTGGTAACACTTTGAAATGGCTTTCCAGGCAGTAGAGGCATTTAAATGATCCTGGAAGGAGATCTGAAGAAGTCCTCCATCCACCCGGACAGGCTGAGAATGTTTTTCCCGGGGCTCAGGAGACAAAAGCTCCCTCGCTTCACTGAGCGCTCCCAATGGAGTTACTTAATATGTCGGACACTGCTGCTTACTCAGTGCGGCTCAGTTCATTTGTAAGCATGTCGTTACCTCAAGACCACTGTTGCCATTGTCAGATCTTGTCAACCTTTTTACAGGCACTCGGTAAAAAATCAGCTCTTTAACACACAGGGTTAAAGAGATGAAGAGTTAAGGAAAAACTGTTGGTTAATATCTGTCAGGTTAAGCTGGTTTTGTTCTCAGGGGTGGAAATTAGGAAACTTAAGGAGTCTGGAGAGTTTTGGTTGAGGTGCCTGAAAGTTTTTGAAAAGTGCTTGAATCTTAAAAACCTCTATGAACCCTTAACACATGAGATGATCTGTGTGTATTGAGAGAAGAAAGGCCATGTGCTGTTATGATTTTTTAATGTTTGAGCAGAATTCATCCATTTAAACAGCATTACCCAGTTGTACCAGCCAGCTCTGGGTCCTGACCCAGATATTTTGAGCTCATTTCAGGCTAATGCAGATCTCTGAGTAAGGATTGAGACAGACTTTGAAGAAAAAATCTGAGCAGCACTCAGCTACATTTGTAGGATTAATGTCACCTGCATAAGATATTTCAGCCATCTTCCCTGCTTTACTTTCTTCACTCTTACACTGTGTAGTTTCTGTTTTTTTTTAGTTTTTTTTTGTTTTGTTTGTCTCTAGTTTTTTATTGCTGCCACGTTGACCTGGCTCCCCCTTAAAAATTTGTTTTCAACTTTAGATGTGCCTGTGTGGTCCCTACTGTGCACCTAGATGTGCCCATTTTTTATTCTATTTATTTAAAGCAAGTCCTTTTTATTGTTTTAGTCAAACAGTTAAAGAAAATTTAACACAATAACAAGAACAATGTAAACATGAGATCGTTTGTCTCTTAACCAGCCTGTCTACCAAGCTGACAGCTCTCCTGTTTTAACCTTTGAGCTTTGAAGCGCTGCACCGTTAGTTTTGCCTCAAGCTCTGTATGTTTCAACACTCCAACTTCTGCAGGGTCTTTGTCTTATCACCATGTTTCTACAAGCAGAGCATGGTGGTGAATGATGCTGTCTGAAGGTTGTGTGCCCGTCAAAGGAAGGCGGCGGGGTTTTTAAGCAGGACAGGTTCAAATGGGGGGTTATATAGTTAAAAAGAAGTTCAGGACAGGGGTCAGTGCACTTGACCTCTGAGCTGTTTAATGTTACCAACATGCGTGGCAGCGAGGCAAAGCAGCTGCCTGACATTCAGCAGGTTCATGCTTGAAATATGCAGACACAGGATTTTGAAAGATGCTGAAATATTGGCCACAGACTTGGCAGTAAAGAGGAAAATGCATTTCATCTAGATAAGAAAAATTACATTTATCTGTGACAGACACTGTAAAATTTTATGTTTACATTTGAAGTGAACATGAGAAACTTTAAAGCTCATTTAAAGTAAAAGAGGACAGATATTCCACACAGCTAATAAACCTCCACATTTGTCTGTTTAGGAAAATTACATGCAAATGTGATTTTTAAATCATTTTTAAAATCTGAGTCTGTTGTAACACCTTAACAATAAGTGTTATGTTTGACATTATGTGAAAACTTGTGAACAAACATCTGAATATAACTGTGACTTTAAGTTGACTGAAAGGGAATACCTTGTCTACACAGTTTACATGTTCAGATTATTTTAATTTTTGTTGAATGAACTTGCATTTTCTGTTGTAAAGATGTAAAAAAAAGTAATCAGATTACATTACTGACCAAAGTTCAAGAGTAAACCAACACTTTTAACTCATGTTGTAACCTGAAACTGTTCCTTTTCAGATCACATGTGTTTTGTTCTTCCAGTGCAGGTGTTTTTAATGATGGCACCTGTGTTTGTTTCATTCTTTCCCTTCATTCCCTTTTTCCACAATAACAGAGTCTGGTGCTCAGCCAGAGTCAGCCATTGTTTTTACTTCATAAACTGTTGTGTGTTGTAAATACAGAGTGCTGAACCGGCAGCAGCTGACAGCCCATCAGCAAGCTCTGCAGCTGATCTGGGGTCAGCAGCTGTCTTTTCCACCTTTATGCCCCCCCCTGAGGGCAAAGCATTGTGTCTAACATGATCAGAGGCAGACAGAAAATGCTCTTTATTGTCTGTCATACACATTTATACTGTATTATTAATAAATTAATAATGTATGTGTATGTTTAATTTATTTTTTAATCTAAACTTACTTCTCTTATATTACTGTTTTATTTTTCTCAGTTACAAACTCCTTGTTGATCAAAAAGTCAAACTACCTTTACTTATTATGTATTGAGTAAATGGGCTGCAACATCCAGATGGAGAGAGCGAAACAGTACGTGCGCTCTATTCAATCACATAGATAAATCAAATAAAACAATGTAGTTAACATTGTGACAGGGTTATGATGTGGTTGCAGTATGACCCATAAGAACAAGGATTGAATTTGAATCTCTAACAGTCCCTTGTGCATGTGCACTGCAGTCATGTCAGTCTGTCTGATATCTGCCGATAACAGTGCAGTCCAGCATCGGATCAGCGTTTTCTCTTTCCTCCACTGCTGCACTTTCTGCCTGCCAAGAATGTCCCATCATGAACTGAACCATGCGGACAAAGCAGGGGATAAATAACACTTTAGTTTGGACAGAGAGGAGGCAGCAGTAGCTTATAATGTATGATAGTAATGAATACATAACAATGTTTGTGAATTCTAGATGTTTCTGGTCACATTTCTGTACAGTTGTAGTTCTTGAATGTATCGTGTGTCGGGTGGCGTCATTCATTCAGTGTATCTGTTGGATGTTGCTGATGCGTACATCCTGTCTGTGTTACATGCTCAGAGATGAAGGGATCATGTGTCGCTTTGCCGATCTCAGTAGCAGCAGTATTCAGTAGCTCTCAGATGCTTCGGCTGCTATTTCAGCCTCTGGAATTGGAGGACGGCATGTTTCAGATTCCTCACCTGTTTCTGTCCAGCCAGGGATATGATTGCCTCCAGATGAGAAAACTGGAGTCACGTTGTGGGAAGATGTGCATGCAGAGACATGAAAAGGCATCAGTGCCCATTTGAAAAAAAGTCGAAATGATTTAAATCAATGTTTTTATTTTAAAAATATATCACAACAAGACACTTCTGTGGAAGGTGTTACTGAAAAACATAACTAACTCTACAAAATGTTACAGGGTCTTTTAGCTTGCTTTGGCATGAAAACGAAGCTCTGATGAACCCATATCACCCTTAAATTCTCAGCACCAAACAGTAGACAAAGTTCATTTACATTAAGCAGCTAAAATGCCAAATGTTTCTCCCAGAAGGTGATGGAGGCCAAAGCAGAGCTGAAAAAAAGAATTAATATTGAACTTGTTTACAAGTTTACAAGAGATATCCAGGTTATTAAACAGGTATTACAGATTTAAGGAGAAAAAAAAGTTTTGAAGTTTTGACCCCAAAGACAGTTATCCTTTTAAGCTGCTGTGCTAAAAACTGAGATGGTCATTCACTGGTGCGTTATGGTTTCATATACTGTATGTAAACAACCACTGCTTTACAAATTCACCTTTTTACAGGCAACATACAACAATCAAATCAAGATTCAGACTTCAACCCATAACCAAACAAAGCCCATATTCACTGCCTCACTTGATCTTAGCTCTTGAATGCAGTTTGAGTGCATTATGGGTCATAACATGATTTGGAAAGCCCGCTTCTCAACCTTTGAATCACCTTCCTGATCTCAGATTTGTGCAGTGATTGTGTAAAGACGATGGAGTCATCTTATCAGTTGATGAGATAAAAGGAAACCAGTTCCCAAAAGACAAGAACTACAACAGGTCTAATAAAATCAGGGCAACCCACCATGCTGAGTTCCTTCTAATGAAGAGTTTGTATTTGGATAACTCAGTCAGCAGTACTGGTGACTGTGTGGTCAATTTGGGGTCTGTTTTCCTCAGTAATAGTCGTTGTAATCCCGTTAGAACTGTCAGGGAGCCTGTCAGTCATGCTGGTTGATAAGTCTGAGGCTCAGTGGCCTCCTAACTTAGCTGACGTAATTACATAATCTCATTAACCTCAGATTTCCTGTAATTCAGAAGGGCACCTAGCCCGTAATTTGACAGATCCTGTCCAATCATCCACCCCTTCTTATAATCCTCTGCTCAGAGGGACATGATTACTCGTTTATGCTTTGTTTTGTCAGGGAAAAAGGGAATCAGCTTGAGGATTGGAAACAGGTGATTTTAAAACCTCACATAGGTTTTAGATCTCTGTTGCATCAGATTTTTCCCTGAAGTGTCCAGAGGGTGGCACTGTTGTTGAAGCTACTACAGGCTGAAACAGTTTGTGAGAGTAGGTGGAGGCCTTTAATGAGATTGCATCCTCAAAGATAAGTGCTCCAGAGAAAGCTGCTGTCTCACTGCCATTACAATGATATCAGACTTAATATTTCTTTTTTTTTTTCAAATTCTTCCTAAAATGGTCTTGTGGTCTAATCATTAATCTGTATCGTATGCCATTAAAAGCATTTTTTCCAATAGGCCTGGCGCTGTTTGATCCATTATGAACTGCAGGAGCAGACTGTGTTTGTGTGTCAACAGCACTCCAATTTAAAACTGCTCTCTTTCAGTTTTTACAAGCAGTTAAATTCTAAACATGTGTTTGAAATTAAGGATTTTCACGCTGGAATAAACTGCTTTTCTGATAACTGTGTTTTTTTCTCTCTCTTGTGTTTTTCTCTTTAGGTAAGTGGTTGTTCCTGCATTTCAAACTGTTGGTGGGTTTGAGTTTTGGCTCCCAGGTGACAGTGGAGGCCAGTGGAGGCTGTCGGGTGACACAGGAAGGGTGAGCTCCTCCTGTATGTGCAGCACATCCATGCAGTGGTCCTTTCAGACAAGAGCTTTTATAGTTGTCACAATGTTCTCACTCTATTGATCATGAAAATTCATTTTGTACTTATTATGCACCAGCTTTGTGCATGGTCTGACCTTTAAATGAATGCAGCTCTTTATTTGATATAATAATTGCAGTGTCTGGGCAGACTGTGCTGTTGTTGGTGGTATGAGAGGCTGCAAGATGTTTGACATTATGTCTGACATGCTCTTTGCTCTGATGCAAAGCCAAATGAATCAACTGGGTCCGATCTGCAGCTCAAGGCCATGTCTTTGTCTCGGTCTGTCTTCCCGAGTGTCTGTAGTCCGTCTGTCTGTCTCAAGTAAAATCTTCAAACCCTTGGTGGGAGGAAGGAACAACATGTGCTGCACAGCCACTTT
>JAQNCA010000008.1:3433967-3450802 GCA_029783725.1 Acanthurus tractus
AAGCTGCTATCTGTTATTAAGAGCTCTCTGCAAACTCTGCCAAGTTTTATAAGGCACATCAGTGCATAATAAGTCTTTCTTGGGAAGTACATGTACTTTGAATCTGTAAAAGATTTTTATGTTCAGCGAACATCAGGTGGACAGATGTAAGAACCAAACCCAGAACAGATAGAACAGATAGAACTCAGAGGAATAGAGACAAAGAAACACCCTTTGATACTGAAGATATCCAAAAGGAATTGGCTTCATTTTACTGAGCAGAATGTTCTCCAGTGTTTCTGTACCTGCTTGTTTTTATTCAGGAGCAGATTGGAGAGTGACAGCTGCAGAAAAGCTGGAAAATTTATCACCAGATGTATATGTATATTATTTAAGTGAAACTCCTTCCAGCATGTTTTATACAGTTCAGGTCTTAAATGTCAAAATGTGGAGTTATATAACAACTTGGAGGACAATTATGTGGCTTAATTTAGTTGCTGTAAAGTCTGAGCTGGAATGCAGAAAGCTCTTCAACTGCCAGAGGAGTTGAATAGGTTTGTTTTAAAGCAGCCACTGTTGCCCTGAATTGTCTCCATACTCTCCCTGTCGACGTCGTCCTCCATGGCAATGAGCTTTAATCACTGCTGAAAGAGGAACACTAAAACCAACTTCTTTTATTTTATCCAGGCAGTCCATGTTAATTCTGAGTTTGCGTCATGGTTACATGTATTCACATGGGGCAGCTTTTGTTATTTTGACATCCAGTGTAGATTTGAAGAAGTTTCCACATTGAAACATATTTTTAGCTTGGTTAATTATGAATTTGTGACTCAGAAGAGCTTATTTTTACATTTGATGTTGAGTAATAGTCAGATCTTTGTGTGCTGTGTGCTGTAAGAAAGGTTTTAAAGTTGAGAACTTTAGCTGGAAGAGGTTTGACGCAGGTACAGATTGTTTCATTCCTTTCCATCAGTGATTTGGTGGTAGTAATCAAACAAAAATGCATTGTTGCTGCTGTTTTGTTTGATTTTGAGCCACAGGACAGGTAATAGAGACCACATGAGACAAAGTCTCTGCATCCAATGAACCGACTCAACACAGGCCTCAGGACTTTCAGCGGTATATCATTTCTAATATTACCACAAATCAGTCAAATCCCAAATACCAGGGAACTGGCAGCACTTCATTTTCCTGGTATGATCTGTAATGGAGCTTCATCTGAGGCAGAAATTACTTGCAGAGGTTGTGCAAATGTTGTGATGCCCCACAAGGGCGGGGTCATCTCTTTCTGCTGGGTTCAAGGTCACTAAAAAATCTTCCAGATACCTTGTTTTTGTTGTATTTGTATGTCTAGACTAGTACATACATTTATCACATTTAATTATTAGCTTAAACTAATACTGTTGTTAGCGTATTGCCTCTTCTGCAGCTGGATACTCCCAGTGATCTGTAATGAAACACTATTACAGTAGCGCATAAACAAATTTCTGTTTATTTATTTAGTTAATCGTATTTTTTTTGAGTTGAAAATAAACAGACTTGAGGCTGTTTGCAAGAAGGGAATTATAAAATGCTTGCAGGGGTTGAATCATAAGAGCAGACTCCTCTTCTTGAAATAAAACAGTGAGGTCAGATGTTCTTCTATATTTGCAGAAAGTTTCTCATTGATTTTCATTATGCTTCTCTGTACTCTGTCCTTTGTGGGCCCTTGTGATCTGCATAGGATACTTTAGTATTTGCATTATTCAAATTTTTTTTTACAGGATTAGACTAAAATAAGTGTAGCGGTCAGAGGAGGGCACAGCTTTGCCAGCTTAATTAAAGGAAAATGGGAAAAATTCCCGTCCCACCTCCTTTTCCACACCTCCCTCTTGTATTTTTAACCTCACTGGAAAACATGGTTATCCAAGGCTCCATGTTGCTTTCCATCAGGATCTGTCTCAGAGGAGGCTGAGTAACAGAGAATTTAACACAGGCACAATTGTCTTTTCTTATAGGAAAGAAACGGCTTGATGGCTTTTCCATGTAGGTTTTGCAGAGTTGGCTGGTCGGGATGTGGGCTATGACAGATGAGAAAAAGGCAGGCAGACCAGAGATTATGATCTCTTTCAGTGCTTTTTTAGTGGTTGTTGTTTTTGGGCTTAGTCGTTCCAAAAGAAATACAATAACTCTCTGACATAACTCTGAACCTTTGGAAATTAAAAACATATAATGTTTTGCACCTTTAGTAGCTTAACATATAAGTACTGAAAGAGTGCAGTTCATTTAGTATGTTTGCTTTTTGTCAAAGTAACACGTAAAAACAATTTATCTGAAAAAAATGCTCTGAAAAGTCCAAGTTGCAGACTCCTTCCAGCTGCCTCTGGTGTGTGGTTTGTTTTTGTAGATGCTGTTTTTTTCCCTCAGGCTTGTGGATGGGTTGTGTGTCATCTCTGCTGCTTATCAGATGAAGCTATCTTTTATCTTTCTGTTCTCTTCCTGATCTTGAAACGCTAAGCCTTGTTTCAAAACAGAGTATCAGTTGTACACCAACTTTCTCAGAAGACACTGTGATTCATATTTCTATTAAACTTGAACACCAAAGAATCAGATGTTGCTGTGTGCCCTTAAATATGACTAAATTAAATGATAAAGATCAGGATAATCATAAAGTTCCTTTGAAGAAAATGGTTTCTTACTATCAAGCTTGAAAAATATCCCTGTAAACAATAATAATACAGCATTTAACTTTCTAGTAAAAATTGAGAACTCTGCCATTTTAGAGATACAGTGATCAGACTCAACACCATAACCATTGACAGGTTAATTGAACAACACCGATTATCTTGTAATAAAAATGTTCTGCTGGAGACTTTGAGTCCTGACTCTCATGTGAATGTTAAATGTGTTATCCCCCCTTTAATTTTATATATAAACAATAGATTTTCTTGAATACTATTTAATTTATGGTTGTCGTTGTTCATTGTCTTATTGGAGGTCCACAGCTCTTTGTCAGTGGTGTCTTAACAGCTCATAGAGCTTCATTTATCTTAGTAAATAAATGAAAAGACAGATTTGTTTCATTTTATGGTGGTGAAAATGTCAAGTAACCGTTGTATTTAGGTAATACGTTATCAGTGTCTAAACGCATAGCAAACAATGGAAATATTGCTGTAAAACAGCTAAACCCCCCCCCCCCCAATACATAACAATTATTACAAGTTTGTAGATCCAAAAATGTTATCCATCAGCAGTTGTGAGATAGTCTTTGTTTGGCCTGGCTAATGAGATAGTGGTGGGTTTTAAACAGTGATTCCCATTATACAAACAGGGTACAAACCTTCTCTGCTCTTCTCTGTTTGCATCCTGAGTGCACACACCCCCTTCAGATTCTCCTCCTTTCTTCCCTCTCGCCTCTTGTGCGCACAGTTTCTCTTTCGACTGTGGACTGAGAAAGGTAGGAGGGGTTCTGAGCATCGCTGTTTCTCCATACCGACTCAGGACAACGACAGTTTTGTAGATAGATGCTTAATCTCGGAGAATCAAAACGGTTGCAGAAGGAAACACATTTTGAAAAATTCTCGTTTGTGTGATACTACTGCATGCAAATACTAAAAATTAAAGCGACAGTCATCAGAAATATTAAGAGAAGAAATTCCTAGAAGAGCTAATAAAAAGCCAACTAGATGTCAAAATGGTGGCTGGAATGTCGATGCCCTTAGCTGATTTGAGGACAATCTATGAGCTTCTCTTTCATGATGGAGTCATTGTGGCCAAGAAAGACAGGCGTCCACAGTCCATGCACCCTGACCTCAAGGGGGTTACAAACCTGAAGGTGATCAGGGCAATGGGCTCTCTCAAATCAAAGGGCTGCGTCAGGGAGACTTTTGCCTGGAAACATGCCTATTACTACTTAACCAACAAAGGAATTGCATATCTGCGAGATTACCTGCACCTGCCACCGGAGATCAAGCCTGCGACACTTCATCGTGTTTCACGTCCTGCAGTCCAGACAGTGAAAAGCCCCACAGTGTACGCC
Source organism: Acanthurus tractus (assembly GCA_029783725.1). Taxonomy (NCBI): domain Eukaryota; kingdom Metazoa; phylum Chordata; class Actinopteri; order Acanthuriformes; family Acanthuridae; genus Acanthurus; species Acanthurus tractus. Next base: position 3,437,965 of record JAQNCA010000008.1, read on the forward strand.
TCAAAACCTATGCCTGGGCGAGGAGGCCAAGAGACCGTGATGGACCGACACATTTACCACCACAAGAGATTTGGAGAAGAGAGAGAACAACCTGAGAGGCCTCTGAGAAACTTCAGAGGTTCTTATCAGTGTGATGCAACGATTGGAAAGACAGGTGTTCAGACCAAACCCTTCCTGAGGCTGGATGAGAAGTTCTGCAGTGAAAAGGAACGTTGGGCCAAGCAGAGTAACAAGGAGAGTTTTGGAGCTCCATGTGTCCCCACTGGTCACAGAAGCTCCAGGTATTCTGACTCAGTAAAGGCGGCCAAGCTACATGTTTCTTTAGTTCCCTCATCCTCAGCTGAAGCAAAGTTCTCCAAGCAGGTGCCAACAGTTCACACAACTTCTTCTTGTTCAACTTCTTGTTCTCCAGTGAAGAAAGTCCTGCATAAGTGTGTTAATATGGCTGATGTCGACCCACCTGCAGCTTTTGTTGAGTATAAACGTGTGAAGATGCAGCAGGCTGCCATGAAAGAGCCCTCAGAAGATTTGATCCAAGATGTAACAAGAGGAGAAACCTCAAATCAAGCCTTGGAGGTACTTGACTTGGTAAAGCCTGAGGTTGAATCTGGTGAACAGGCATTTGTGGACCAGCAAGCAGCTCCTTTGTTGGCAGAGCTTACTGAAAAGGAAGAACAACAAGATGTTAAAGATGAAGAAGATGATCTTGAGGAAGGTGACCTCATGGCTGAAGAGGCTGTTGAGACACATGATTCTGAGATGATGAATCAGCTGAATGTTGAGGTCTTTTGCTCAGTGATCAAAGCCAAGGCTGATCCCAACAAGTCCATCTTAACCCCTCCATTAACAGACCAGTTCAGAGACCTGGAGAAGAACAAAATGATGGTGTATGACATTGATAAAGTCGAGTGGACCTCCACCAGCTCATCCTTCTGTGGCCCTATAGTCCCCTCAGGGGGTCCAGTTGCTGCCTTGAAGGCCACTCTGCTTCCAGAAAACCAGGTCCTCCTTTCAGAAAACCCTGAGAAGGAACAGGATGTTCAGAAGGTCTGGCCTGACTTCTTGAAAGGTTTGAGCTTGTCTTATAGCTTGTCCCTCCTCCTGCTGTTTCTTCTTCTTTCTCTTTGTCCACATTAGAGCCTGTCTAGGCGTTGCTATGGCCACTGCTTGTGTTTGGAAACTTGAGAGAGGGATAATTTGATCTTCTGACAATAGAAGTAATGCTCTTGTCATTTTCCATTCAGCTAAATAGCAGCCAGACCGCCAATTAGCTTTCATTTTACTGGATGTATGAAGGCGTGGGACAATATTAAGTGAACATTTGATATCTAAATATGAATCTCCTATAGGAGTCCCATATTTTATCTATGGTTGCATGATGCTCAGTGTTAACTGTGTATTAAGAAACAGGCTACGTGTGCAGGCAAAACACACACTCTTTTACATACAGTTTATTGAAGATGGTGCAGCAAAGTTCACTGTGACAGTGTTTTTCTGCTACATCTGGTGCCACTTTCTGAACAGAAGTCTGAGCTGTCCAGCACAAATAGGCTACCCACTCTTATTTTGTGTTTACGTTGGCCTGTGATGTTGTACGTGTTCTCTGTTTTATCTACAGTGCAAATATTTTCAGATATTAACGGTGAGATGTTTGTGGGCATAACCAAGCAGAAAGCTGGGACTCTAGTGCTTATCAATGTGTCTGACAGGAAGAGATAATCAGTTTAGTTATTTTGATTTGTAATTATACCATATTTCCATTGTTTAATATTTCTTATAACTCTGTATTCACACATGTACCCACACATCCAATATGTCCAGCATCCTATTGGAATTTGTCATCCGCTTCATCATCAAGGAATAGAAATAAATATGCATATATTTAGAGTTTCTTTCAGGAAATCAAGGCTTTTTTAAGTAGCCTAAAGAGCATTGGTTAGTATTATACTTGTAGCGACCATTTTTATACTTTTTGATTTGTTTTTTTCCTAGCATAAAATATTTGACCCATCTATTCTGAATGGTTTGTGTAGAATTAAATATTGAAAAATTTAGCAGGTACTTTAATTTTAAGATTTAAATTTCCATGTAGTATCCTGTGCATACACAAATATATTGTTGATAATGAGTATGTTTGGTGGAGTTACTTCTGCCATCTACTGGTGAAAAAGTGATCTGCCTTAAATACTGCCCTGCTACTTAAATGTGCATCATTTTTTATGTTCAGTGTGTATTTTAGGATCCAGACCATCCATTAATTTCGTCTTTAACTTACAGAACATGCAACCTTTCCAAGAGTTCCTTTATAAATATTTATGAAGGCTTCCACAAGATGTCAGCTTGATGATGATCAGTGCCTCCTCAAAAGCCCCACATTTAACTACCAGGCTTTACCTTAATATGCAGGCTGCTGGAGAACTTTCCATTGTCGGAGGCTGATATATGACTAAGCAGAGACTGGGAAATGTGAGTCCAATTAAGCCACACTCAGCTTTTCCTGCCTGTGCCTCTGCAAGCAGGGTGAAGCAGCAGAAGCAGCCCAGAAGAGAACATGTGGCAGTTGCCACCTTTCATCTGCCCTTCAGTGTTGTAGCCCAGCCTGCACTGAACCAAAACTCCAACATTTAAAAAGACCATACTGTACTTGAATGGACTAGTGACAGCAGCACAGCACACAGGGTTACAAACCTGCTGTCTCACACAGTTGTACTATGTGTCGCATTTATAGCGTGATACAGTGACAAAGAGAAATCAACCAGAAACCACTTGAGCTACGACGGAAATGAATTATACTAGAGACTACATGGAGGCTTTGATTCAACACGGCCAAGGTAGGAAGTCTTTGTTGTCGGAACAGTTCTGTTTTCTTACCAAAAGGTGTCAGCACAGAAACACTTAATGGTGAGTCTCTGCTTGTGCGGAGGACCAGAGAGGATGAAGCAGGTATGGGTGTGTCTCTCACTGCCAGTGTATCAGATAACAGTTTATGACAAGTGGCTTTGTGTCTTTTAAGTGACTACACATCATTTACAGTCATCTTGACTTATTTTTTTATATTAAGAGAACTTTGTGTCTGGCTTCTCGACGTACGGCGAGTGTTTATTTAAGGAACAAGAGTGAAGCAAATTATAGTTTATAACTTTACACCAGAGACTTTGCGTTAGACACCACCCACGCTGCCTGGCAGTGTGTGGGATCATATTCCCCGATGTTAAATCCAGAGGGGTGTGGGCTGCAGGAAAGGCCCCTGACTGGCTGCTCCACAGCTCTCATGAGTGAAAGCAGTGCATAACAGTGAAGTATCAGGGGGCTCAGAGTTTAAGCACAGCTGCATAGATAACATTCCTCCAGATGCACAGACTGTCTATTGCTTAAAAAAAGTTTGCATTTGGGTTTCCTTATATTTTTTAATACATCTATAGGGCTGCAGTAAAGGATTGTTTTTAAAATACCTTTTTGATTATATTTTAGTTAATGAATGTAAAACAAACAAGCAAAAACAACAAAAAAACAAGCCCAAAGCTGAGAACTCAAGATGAATAAGGGTCTAAAATCAAAGATGTTCGGCTTGCAAGTATATAAAATAGAAAAGTTGTAAATTTTCTTATTTGAGATTCTGTAACTGAAGGATGTTTGGAGTTTTTGCTTTGTGACTTCAATCATTCATAAAAAATGCTAAAAGTGTTTGACATACAACTCATTCGACAACAACCAGTTTTTCCAGCCTTGTTTATTCTTATTGAACCATTAAATTTACTACAATCTGGAAATAGAGAGATGAAATTCTTAATCCATTGTTCAACTAAACTAAACCACAATAAAACATGTTCTAAGTTGACCAATATGTTACAAAAAAGAACATCTTCTTTGAGTTTCTAACATTAGTTAAATGTTCCAGCTGTCATTGTTTAAGTGTTTAATCAGAATCATGGCTTCATATCAGTGGATGTGGGGGCAGACTTGCACTGTCTCGAATGTTTTTCATGGTTTCCACAGAGAAACCTTTGTTACAGTAGCTGACTGGCAAAAGTCATGCTTTCCGCTTTTTGTCTGAATCCTGTAAGAAAAAATGTGAATGTGTCCCTGGGAGTTTCTGCAGTCCTGCACATGGACTCCATCCAGTGGCGCTAACCGCCACGCATGAGATGCTGTTTCCACTGAGGAAAGTCTCACAAATTAAGTCAAACTCGCAGCGCTGTCTAGTTTTTACTTCCCAGCCGTGCCTCTGCTTCTCTTTTTTTTTTTTCTGTGCTTTTTTTATCACGCCCCCCTAGTTTTGATCAGAAACACAATGTCGGGAAGTCAGATCTGACTCCTTGGCAGTTCAGTATTTTCTCTAAAAGTCGTGAAGACACTGAGCAAAGATGGACCTATGCTGTTGTTTCTGTACAGGACCACAAGAGGGTAAGTTTGCTTTTTTACAAGATTTTAGCATTTTAGACTTTATTTCACTTAATTTTGGGATGCTTGACTAGGAAAAAAATAAGCAGGGTTGAAATTCTTGCCTGATGAATGCCATCTGAGGACACTGCCACTCCCAGCATCAGTATTAATGTAGAGGACTGCAGATTAAAAACATCTCTGTAATTCCTCTCTTTGCTCACATATTCCTACCTGTGCTTTTAGGAAATGTTTGTCAGTAGTGATTGAGGCATTTTAACTGAACTCAGAAGAACTTTGTAATTTGCATGCTGGCTTTTTTAGAGTTTGGTGTATTGCGGACGTGTGAGTATACAAAAACGTGTAGCACAATATGGGAATCACCAAGTAAATGCATACCATGTGAAGAGAGTGGGAGGGGGCAGACTCCTCCCATGAAGGAAGGAGTGGTGGAATGATTTTATTCTAGACATCTGTACTGCTCCCATGGTTTAGCTCCCTTTGCTTAGTCTTTACTGCAGCTAACTAAAGAATTTGAGCTTCCAGTTTTTAAGGCTTTGGAGATTTGGTGGATGTTTTCAATCCAGGAGCAGAATCAGAACCGGCTTTAATGGCCAAATATGTGGATTTGTCTCTGGTTTTAAATAACTTTCAGTATGCTGACACAGAAGTAGACTTACTGTGAGGAACAAGGGCAACAAAATCTGAACAAATAAGCTTAAGATTGATAAATTGTCATGACTGCACTGTAAAAAACCATGTGTAGAGAAATGAATATTTAATAAAATCAGCATGGCTGACTCCATTTACGCAAGGTCTCACCCAGAATGAACTGCCAACACTCATAACTTAAATCCTTCAGTTACAATAACTCTTTGTCACAAATGTACTTTAGCCCCTTTAGCCTTTTCTCCCATCTCATAAACTTTTAGGGCAGTTTGAATTGTTTTTATTCAACTCTTTCATGACATACAAAGTTTTTTCCATTCTGTCAAAGGCCTGTTCATCAGAGGGCTAATCTGAATTCTTCTTTGTATTTACATTGAGATTGTGCTCAAACCAAAGACAGCTTGAGCTCAAGGTTGTAATGTCTATTTCTGCTTGTTTTATGGATCCGGGTCGGCATGTGGAGCTGCATTGCCTCCTCGTGAGATCGTGACATTTGTGTTGGTGTTGAGTTTCTGCGTGACTTTGGGGATGAGAGTGACACTGTTTCGAGTGCACACCAACTAATGCTTGTTCTATGTTCTGACAACAGAAACACTGGCAGAGATGTCGTTTTGCCCGCAGCAAGATGCTTTTGATGTCTGCACAGCGATGCAAAGAGATGTGTGTGCATATTTTTGCGGAACAGTTCGTCCTCCAATTGAAAATCCCTGTCGTGCCAAGGGCTTATAATCTTTGCGTACCTCTTTGGTATAAAACACTAAATAGAAAACACATTTTGTTTTAATCCTGAGAACCAGATAAAATGCTCAGAATATTGTGGTGATCATGCAGTGACAGTGAGTGGTCGTAATAACATTTGATTTACAGGTTTGAAAATGCCTAAATTACTGTGTTGATAGCTTAATTGTGGGAGGGGGCTTGGTGAAGTTGCAGGTTTCCCCCCTTGTTAGTGTTTTAATTATGGGGCTGTCAGGAGGAACAGCGAGAAACACTTTATGATTTAAGGGTTAGTTTATATTATAAAGATTCCTAGCTGGTTTGTGGTAAAACAGTATCCAGCTAAATAGGTTTCTGGGAAAGTTATAGGCATTTTCTCGTGCTGTCCAAACATCGGGAAGCAATTAGCATCTAGGGAGCGATAGTAAAGTTACATAATGGGGGATGAATTGAATGTGGGGGGAAAATAAAACAGGGAGTCATGGCTTCAGTATAAACATTTGGAAAAGGAGGAAGGGGTTGGCCTTGGATGATCACTGACTCGTAAACCATGATGGAAAATAACTGCAGGGGCTTGAGTGGGTAAAGAAAATTCTACAGAGGGAATGAGAAGGAAACTTTGATACTGACTGAAAGTGGATCACATTTGTGCTTAGTTTTACTTCTTATCAAGGCTTGATTTGAGTGAGGGAGTGCGTGTGTTTGTGTGCATGTGCGTGTGCGTGCGTGTGTGTGTGTGTGTGTGTCACACAAAACAGCCTCATATATTATTAACTCCTGCAGATAGGCTGCAGCGAGCGAGGAAAGCAGCGAGCCAGTAGCTGTAGGGAAAAACCCGTGGAGTCACTGGAGCCACAGAAGAGGACAAAAACTTCTTTTTAGCTCCGTCAAGTCTGCAAGTCAGCTGTGTCAAGGCTGCAAAGTGGCTCAGGCTGGAAGATTCACAGCTAGTTTCTGAAACAGGTGCAGCTTCAAATGACAAAGAAGAGTGGATAGAAAAGAAAGAAAGGAATTGTAGAAGAGTAAAGTACAGGGAAGCCAGGAGGGAGGGAGGGAGGGAGGGAGTCACTTCTGCCGGAGCAGTGAGTCACAGGGAAGAGAGGAGAGGGAGGGGTGCTCTTTCGTTCTTCTCGCTCTCGTAAAAAGTCACGGACAACTTGGCTGCAGCGCTCGTTTTAAAGTCCGCGATGGCACCACACCCCTAGACGCCCACCCCCCCTCCACCTCCCCTCCAATCCCCCCTCACCTTTCAACCCCCCCCCTCCCCCAGCTCTCCCACCTGTCTTCAGAGGCCAGGGACTCTCCACTTTGTACCAGGCCCGATGCCGGCAAGCCCCCCTGGAAATGTGTTCCCAGCCCTGGTGGTTGTGGGCCACATTGTTACTTTAATCGCCGTCTGGCAGTGGAGATTACGCAAGAAACAAGGTAAGAAAAAGCTGGAAAAACTCATCGCTACGCGGCTCACTTCAGAAAAAGGTGACGGCTCTGCCTTAAGAGGAAGTTTAACCAAAGGTTTGCTCTGTGCAAATAGTTTCTTGCCGGCTGTCCTCATCCGTCGTCTCTGCTCTCTCGTCCTGTGTGTTTTTTTGCATGCGCACACTCCTTCTCTCTCTTTCTCACTCCCCCCTCTTTTTCTCCCTCACGCGTCTCGGTTTCCTGTGGTATGGATATGTTGCAGTTAACCCTGTAAATGCTGAATGTAAATGTGATGACGTTGGAGTGCTCCGGTCTGGTCGGAGGGTTTCGGCTTCGTCAGAGCTTTGACGTGCAAACCTCAGCATCAGCTTTGCTGCTATTTTTGTTTTTTTTTCTGACCTCCTTTTCTTCTCATCCAAGTTCTGTCTTTGTAGAGATCTGGTTGAGTTGACTGGCCCCCTTTTAGGTGACTTGTTGTCAGTTCAAACCATTGACTTTTCAGAGCGTCTCAGCTTCTATTGTGGTTACTTCTGGATTTTTTACCACTTTGTTCAACCGGTTCTTCTTGAAATGTTTTCATAGTTAGCTGATAAGCATTTCCTCTGAACTCATCAATTCCATGTTGGCAGAGGATAATAATTACTCAGTACTGGACTGGATTGAACAGCCTGAAGGTTACCTGCAGGCGTCTGCAGCTTTGAGCCTCACCCACCACACCTCACTGAGGTGCCTGTTTTAGTGTTTACACAGCATGTCACGATGGCAGCTGCCTAACACACCTCTGCAGGGTACACACCCTGAGGCAAATCAGAAGATGTCTGACTGACCTGATAGTCTGCAGGTGAGGACAAAAGGCATCTGTTCTGTCTGTGAAAGTATTGTGATAACCAGTTTAACCAGTTTGGTTACCAGGCAGTCCCTAAAAAAATCTGTAAATTAGTTTTTGACGATGAAGCAGATAACAAAATGACGTAGCCTCAAGTCACATTATATTTGCTCTGCCTGTGTGCAGCCTGCACTTCAAATGAATCAAGCTGTAAAATGTAACAGGAATGCACTTCATCCTGATATGACTGTTTTTTTTTTTTCACTAAAGCAAAGCCAAGCACTGTACGTTTCCCTTATCTCTCCCAGCGGTCTAGTTCAGATAATAAACTGCACAATACTGTCAAGGAAGCCAAGGAAGACACACCTTGAGCTGATAAGAATATTTTTCGATGGTAAAAGTGACTTGCCTGCTTTTGTTATGACAGGATGAGAAACAAGTCGACAGATGAAGAAACAAACCCGATAACTTTCTCCTAGAAGGAAAAAGCTCAGTATGAAAATCATAGAGCACGAGCAAAAAGTAAAAACACATGAAAAGCAGATTTATCCACCTCTCCTCTCCTTATCTGTGCAGCATGAGTTTACAGTATATCTGCACGACTGACCAAATTGCCTGGATGAGTGGTTTGACTTGTAAATTAGAGGCAAACATTGCACTGCAAAAGTAGGCCGCGTGCTATCTCTTCCTTCTGTCAATATCCAGCCAGTTTGCATATGACGGGATCTGCTTTCAGCTCTGTACTTGCCGCAGTGCAGACAATAAGTCTACACCCCTGTACATCAGCAAAGGTCAGATTCCCTCTCCCAAGCAACTGTCTCTACTTCAATAATGTATTTTTAACAGAGGAGGGGAGGTGTTGCCATTGATTTCTGGATTTCTGGAAGTGTGCTCACTGTTTACATTGCGAGTCTGCTGGAAATCAAACATTTGCAGCGTCACATGCTGTGATGTTAGGACACAGTTTATCCACTTTTAAGTTAGAACCATAATTCACTGGAGCAACAAGGTGCCTTTGAAACACTGGGGAGGTGAAAGTAGGTAAAAGGGATTTTACTGAGAGCCAGGTTTATAAAAAGCTCCCAGTGCCACGCATGGTGGCTGGCTAATGGTAGTGAACTTGACACCAGGGACGGTGGACTGTGTATCCTGGATACTGTCATAACAAACTGAAGGAGGAGGCCTTCAGTTTTCCTTCGCGAGGTCACACGCTCATCCTCAGGACCTTAAAGGAATCTGAGGGCTGCGGTGTTACTTATATAATTAAGTCATTTGCACTAAGTGATTATGTGTTTCGTAACTTATTAACTGATTTGAGTTGTGCCAGAGGCTCCTGTTGATCCCGACCACTTTTTTAACACGACACCGTCCTCTGTTGGCTTCGACTGTTCCTCTTTCTTGGGATTGCCGTTAATAATTTTCTCTCTAAAGACTCAAAAGATTAGGACGCTTTATTAACTCATCTAATCCATTTACGAAGCCACACCCAAGTCTGCGCCACTGTTCGTGGACGAGCCACCCGACTGGCGGCCGTGAACGTTAAACCGCTTGCCACAAAATACAACACGCTGAAGAAGTGGGTTTAGATTTTGGCTGGTGGTGTGTGGCTGTGACTCACTTTCCTGTCTGCTTTTCACCGTGGCAGTAATGACAGACTTCAGGAGGGAGAACCGTCCTCCCCGCTGAAAAGTAAAACGCAAGCTGTTATTTAAGGATGCCAAGTGTTGAAAACAATGAACGCCCACAAAGTCCCTACATGCCTCGCACAATAACCCATGTAACTTAAAACACATTAGTGGTTAACCTTGCCAGCAGCCGGCCTCGTCCTCTGTCGAACTGTACACTGTGTGCCCATGTTGAGGCAGCGGCTCTGGTCTGTGTTTGTGTTTCACAGGGTGAAAGCAACCACATCTCCTCGACACGCTTCGTGATAAAATCTGGATCACTTATTTTAGGAACACTGCAGACTTCAGAGCACTTTCATCCCCTCAATAAGTTTGAATTAGTTTAAAATTTAAGCCACAAATTCTATTAAATGTTTGTGTTTTTCATTGATAGCTTAAATTTAATTATTTTATCAATTTATTTTTGATTTTTCTTATAATGTTTTGAAGTCAGTTTTTTACTTTTAAACACTGGCTGTGGTTTGCTGTAACATTCAAAGGTTGTTGAAAAGCATCGCTGTAATCCAGAGCCTGAAGCAGATGGAGATTAGTTATCATTCCTACTTTGACTATCACTGTTCAGAGACACAAACCTGTTTTTTGAAAACTTAACTGCATCAAAAGCTCTGGCTAAAACTTAACATGCATTCAAGTCAATACATTTTATTGATGCCATTTGAATAAATTTTTTTTTAATGCCAAATCGTTAAAGGCAAAAAAAGGAGCCATTTAAAGCACATGTTCATATCACTTGTGTGCACAAATACCCACTGTAGTCACGAGTTACATCTTAGTTATTTACACACAGTTCTTAAATAACTTGAGGGAATTTAAAACAAAGGCTAAATATCTGTACAAGAATTACAAGTTGGCAGTCATGCATGTGGATCAGATCATTTTCAGTTTGTTCATATTTTAAATGTGCAGATGGCTGTGCCTTTAAGTTGCATTATTTTTAATGTTTAAACTACAATCAGATAAGAAGCAAAAACCCTTCAATAAACTTTTAGTTTCCATGTCAGAGCCCGTTTTCTTCTGCTGCCTAAACTTAAAAGCCGCAGAAATGTGCTCGTGAATGTCAGGTATTTTCAGTGTCACGGAAGAAAGAGAGAAAACAAGACTTCCCTGTTGGAGTTATTTATGACCCACAGCTGTTGTGTGTGTGTGGGGAAAGTGTGATTTATCATCGGTGTGCAAACGTTGCTTGTGCACGCCGTCAAACCTGCCCTCTGCCCCTCTGAGAAAAGTCTCTGCCGGCAGTGACACAATAAAAACGGAGCGTCTGACGCTCACTGGCTGTAATTATCGCATATCAACGCGTCTTCCTATAAGTTTCTCCTGTTTCTGTTTTGCATTTGGGGGCCTGGAGGGTTATGTAATCCTGGGAACGGCGCAGGCGACACACACGCCAGAATAGAAGTGTTCTCAGCAGCGCGTACGGCTCTCCGGTGAACGGTCTGTGTATTTCTGGGATGTCCCTCCCAGGCGCGTCTCAATGGCACAAATCGTTATTACACGCTACGCACGAAGGCGACAACAGAGCGGGATGGAGCAGCGCAGCGCTCTCCGGTTCAGCGCTCTGAACAAAACAAAAGTGGGCCGGCCTTGTAACAGAAACTCTGCTGCAATCTGAAACGACCCTGTGTTTTTTTCTCTCTCCTCCATGTGGCTCTAATAGAGGAGAGAGAGAGAAAGAAAAGTTTTTCTAGTCTCGTTACCACGCAAAAGAAATACGCGGATCAGGGGGCGTTTTTTGGGGAAACTCGAGCGCGATTTGCGTTTACGCGCGGCGCAAACTCTCCAGGATGGCCGGAGCGGAGGATACGATGCGGGCTGCGGTGCCGTTCTGGCACGGCGGGCTGGACTGGGAGATAATGTATCGACGGACGAATTACATTCACGAAATGAGCTGCGGAGAAGTGGGGTCTCATCTGTACAGCCAAATGTGTTGCGCAGGTAGGTGCGAGCGCTCAGCCGCTGTCTCCATCTTTCAGCGTCTGTAGGAGGAGGAGGAGGAGGAGGAGGGGAGGAGGTCTGGCTGGGAGGGGCTGCTGCTGCTGCTGCTGCTGATGATGTCCTTAACCTTTTCCATGCCTCCACTCACAATCCTACCAAGCCAGGAGAGTCTAAAGAGTGTAAAGTTTCCTGGCAATTAATACTTAAAAAAAAAAATTAATTATTGTTTGGATTAGTGGTATTGCACTTTATACACACATTGTAATGGGCAGGATCTGTCGTGGCTTGTCCTCAATGTTCCCCCACCCACAGATAAGATTGCAGACCTACTTAAATATGAAACTGAAAGGACTGAACTATTAGTTCATTCGTCAATTAATTGCATAAATGTCTTCATGATGAAAAAGGCGGAAATGTTCAGGGTCTGACCATGAACACAACTTAATCCAATAATGTTTGTTGGTCTTTAATAGAAAAATGACAATGTGTGTGTCCCTGTGTGTCACATAGCTCTATCTCTCCTCTTGACATGATTACTGTGTTGACATTTGCATTCATTCTTTGTGAATGACTGAGCAAACAGTCCGTGTGTGTGTTAAGAGGCTCCACCTGAGTAAACACAGTGAGTGGATCTTTACTCCATGTTTGTTGATTGTGTCCTCTGACTGTGTGACGGATGAATCATCATTGATCCTCTAAATGTCTGTATTTCCATGACATTTATAAATGCTGTTAGAAATACTCTTTCTTACATCCAACAGTGTTCTCTGGAGGTTTGAAGCCGGAGACTTTCCACTGTAAATATTACACTGATGGACTCGCAGCCTCTGTGTGTTTTTGCTGTGTCGTCATAGCAACCCCTTTCACAAATCACTTCGCCTTTTAACGGTGACTGTGCCTGACCATGAGTCAACACTGCGGGGCCCCGAGTGACCCGGGGCTTCCTTCAGTAGCATGAGCTCTGATAGGGTTGTCAGCTTTAGTTAGAAATGAAAGTGAATTATTGCGGATTATTATATATTTCTTGTATTTCTTGTGTTCTGTAGTGCAGCTTTTCTGACAGAAGAGGGAGACAAATGCAGGTCATAAATCAGGCAATTATTGAATCTTTATTTCTGAAGCTGCAAGATTGTAAACACAATGTGTGACTAATTAGATGTCCTTTTCGATGAAACTCCTGTTGCAATGTGAAAGTGGGTCAAGGTCATCA
>JAQNCA010000008.1:3641871-3655606 GCA_029783725.1 Acanthurus tractus
AACCGTTTGTGTGAAAGATAAAGTGTTTATGCATGTGTGTGTTTGTTTGAGACATAAAGACATCAACAACCGCCTGCCAACATTATTGGCACATCAAAGATTGATGGAGATGATGTCCTCAGAACATTTCCTCACAATGCCCCTTTGAGAAGAGCCAGGATCTGACGCAGCTCATTGATTAATGGAATCTGCATCATCAGTCACCTCAAGAATGTGACATAAATCATATGAATCACTTGCTGCTTTGATCAGATGATGTCAAAGGACTGGAAGTGTGGGGGGGAAAAGTCACATTTCTCACCCAAATGATCTTGACACATTTCACGGAGGTGCCGCGGGGCACGCAGAGTTCAACTGTGAGGCATTTTTGTCTGCTTTACTTCATTCTGCATCACTATTGTGCTCATTTTTTAAACATTATTCTTGAAGCGAGGAGGATTTATGCTAAGAACCTTCCTGTTTCACATTGATAATGTAAGCATCAACACTTTGCCTGCTCACCGGTTTTCTCTGATGTTCTCAGGAAAATCATGTCTGCAGGAATCCTTTGGTTCTGCGAAGAGAAAAGAAGAAGAAGAAGAAGTGCAAATGGCGGCGTGTTACTGAGCTCTGTGGCAAAAGCCCTTTGAATCTTCCTGCATAATTAAACAAGGTCAAGACTTTGACCTGAGGGTGAAAGAGAAACAGTGTTTTAAAGTCTGTCTGACGCAGAGAGATGCAGTTTTATCTTGTTTACATTCAAGCAGCAGAGTTTAGATTTCATGTTGGCGGATCTGAAACCAAAGATCACAAGCTGAACAGGTGAACAGACTTCAGCAACATCAAAAAATACATCGTCTCTTTTTGCAGACATGGTTTAGCAAAACTCTGACCAACTTATTTGCACACTTTACTTTCAATTCTGGTTCAATTTTTCAGTCTACCATAAAGTAACTGGTCGTCTTTTACCAATCGCTCTGAAATCCTCTTTTTCCTTTTTTTGGATGTGATTGATAAAAATCACAGATTTACATAATTAAGTAAATTGAAGTTTAAAGAGCACAAAAATTAGGAAAAGACACATATATTTAATGAACTCAAGCCTGAGAGGCTGGTGAAGTAATGCAGTAGTAATCATTTCAGTGATAAGATTCTGTGTTATACCCAATAAAACTTTTTTGTGCTGAGTGCTTCGTATTATAATGTGGCAGTGCGATCAAAGAGCACTTTAATGCCAGAAATGCAGAGAGGTGTTAAACTTAAAAGCAGAATCTAATTCTCATGTAGTAAAACACTTTGATTCAGACACATTTTGTCTCTAAAAGTGACTGGATTATGATTCAGCTTCAACGAAATGTAGGTATCTTTTTCTAATCTAACTTTCTCATTTTCTCGTTATTGTCGTACCACTTTAACTGGAGGCCAAATAAACAGCAGTTTTACACATAAATATGTGGCTGAAAATGGTTCAGACTGAGCTTTTTAAATCATCATTTGCATGCAAAGTTGTCGACAGCAAACCCTGAAGCTTTACCTTCTCAACGATGATCAGGTCCCCGACTTGTATGTCTGAACTCTTCACTTGAACTTTACCTGAGGGGAGACGAGGGAGGAAAATGTGAAACACAGCAGCGATCATAAAGGAACTTCTCATTACCATCAGACTCTTCTATCTCCTCTGTGCTGTGAATTTTTAAATAGCTATGAAATAAAAAGCAGGTATTGATTCCTGGGCCTTTCGAAATGACGCTGACTCTTAAAACCACAGGCCACTTTTTGCGACCGCTCTCCTCTTTTCTCTCTCTCACTCTAACAGATCGATTTCCTCCGGCATGAAAACCTGACACCCTCCTGTTTTCATCTAGACGACAACAATGGCACACGGGGTCACTCTCAATTATTATTGCCTCAATATCCGCTACCACGCTTCTTCTTCTTCTTCTTCTTCTTCTTCTTCTGCGCCCACACACGACTGTGTACATGCAGCACAAAGACGGTGTGAAGGCGACGTTCTCGGTCACAGATACCACACAGGGGGATTTCACCACACATTCAACAAAGGGACAGATCTGAGATCATACAGTCCTGAGAAACTGGGAGGAAAAAAAATCGATGCAATTACAGCGAGAGGACTGACTTCTGTTACAGGTGCCACTGCAGTTGAGTGCCGTCTCTTAATTGCATTGGGGAGAGCTTGACTGAACGCTCGAATATCCGTTATCATAATGTCAGCAAACAGTTTCTGGCCCGAGGAGGAGCGCAGATGGACGGGACTCACCTCGCACCGTGAGCTTGCTGTAGAGTTGGGAGTTCATCTCTTTGTCCCGCTGGTATCGTCGCACTTCGTCCACGGCCTCTCGCACCATCGTGACGGCTAACACAAAACCCTGAAACACAAAAGAGCAAAGTCACCTTCATTCACAAGGATTCGTTAAAAACAGAATTCATGAGAGGAAACTCAGTGAAAATTTGTTGTTGTTAAATCACATTTCAACAACAGACAGGCTTTTACATTTTCTCTAAGAAAAATAGTTCATCCAGACTGCAGCTTCTGTGGTTTTGTTCTCCTGCTGTATGTGAAGTGCTGTTCTGGTGCAGAAATCAGCAAAAACTACATCATAATTCTTTAATTCTTTTATTTTTTTGGAGAATTAGATGAAAAAAATTATCATTTCCACTGAAATTGTGACAAACAGTGCTGAAACATTTGTCATCATTACTCCAAAGTGATTTTTTTAAATCAACAAAACCTGATATCAACACAAAGCTGGAAACAATTTAATCATGCTTAACACAATTTAAACTTTCCTCAGTGGATAAAAATGTGGACACTTATGAACACAGGAAAAAAAATTGTGCATTTTCTGAATTTGTGTCTGGTGAACACAAGAAAGGCCTGATATTTTTCACATAAATTAAATAGAGTTAAAAAGACAGAGTGTGTTTACCAGAGGTGCCCAGTAGGTGTACAAATATCCGATCTTCAGCGACGGCACAAACTGGGAACAGGCAACAACCAGGAAGTAGAGATTGAGGAAGAACTTGAACTGCTGGTAGAGAACCTGAGACGAGAGCAGAGGACAACGATTCAGAGAGGTGAGTGAACATGTCGGCGAGGCGAGTCAGAGACGACGACAGCTGCCAGAAGGAAACAAAGAGGAAGCGGCGGCAGAGCGGGCGGGATGGTTTTCTGTTCGTTTTCCAAGGTGGAACAAGATACACGTTAATGCTGGTCGCTTTATATTAACTTAATGGAAACTCTGAGAACTTCTGCTTCAAGTGGCGTTCAGGGTGCAAATTTTGCATGGAACGGTGACTTGGTAGAGTTTCATCGGTGCAGAATAAACACGCGGCACAAGACAATAACCTCAGTAATGAATGAAGCAGGAAAACAGGCCGACTTTCTTGACTTACCGCCACCTGTGACTTATCGAGGGCTCTTTGCTAATGGGTGATCAATCAACAGGGATTCCTCAGTATTCTATTTATCTAAGGTCAAATTTTGAATAATGTTTGCAATAATGGGAGTCTAGCATCCCGTCACAGATTATCAGAGACAATGGGATCAATGGACGATGTTCTGCAGTTAATGAACCCCTCTGACCTTTAGGGAAAAACGCACACTGCTAAACTCAATTTGTGTGTATTTAATAATTCAAAGTGGAGGGAGAGAGAAACAGAGGCGTTTTGTTCGACGTCGATGAGAATATCTACGTCTTTAATAGACAGTTGACATTTTATGGCCCGGGCCGAAGGCAGCCCTCTTAATCATGGAGCCATTTGGTTTTTTAATAAGTAAGTCTGATGGATTTCTAATGTCCCCGACAGTGGAAACCCTTAACTTAGTGACAGAACAGTTAAAGATTAGACCCGGTGCATGTTACTGTGCTTTATGTACTGTTGATCCGTAAAAAGACCAGCATATTTCAACTGGAAGGATTCATTTCCACTGTGGGGACCATAAAAGTTAATAACAGTGGAAGCATTAAAGCAAAAAGACATAATTTCTGTGTTTAGAAGTTTAAAACGTGCAGCGAGGCAGCTGATTTGAGTCTGTCGGTGGTTGTTCTTCTCAAACTCACCCCAGGCACGAAGGTGAAGATGTTGTACTTCTGGTTCTTGATGGCGTTTTTGGGGAACTTCTCTTCACATTTCTCCGGGCAGCCAAGCCACACCGTCCTGGCCTTCAGCTCCTTCTTCCTCCGACAAATGTGGGCCAGACAGTCGCAGCAGCTGAGGAGGGAAAAAGTCAATATGATCCAGTGTAAACACATTACAGCAAATGTGTAAGTCCACAGCTAAAAAGTCTTTCACTATCAGTTAAATCTGCCGTTTACTTTTTTGATCAAGCAATTAATTATTTGGCTAAAAAAATATCAGAAATTTTTGTGAAAAATTCCCATTTTATAATTTCCCCGATTCCCAGTTGACGTCCTCGGATGCATGTTTTGTTTGATCAACTGTCCAAAACCCAAACAGACTGAAAAACAAATTACATTAGACAAAGAAAATCGGCAAATCCTGTAAACAAAGAAGCTCAACTTGGAGAATATTTGTCGCTTTTTGCTTAAAAACTGACTCAAATATTAATTTATGAATTGAAATGTGTTTCCCACAAATTGTTTCTCTAATTATTTCAGCTCCAAATCATGTAGCTGTGGTTTGTTTGTGTCAGAGACACTCTCACTCATTTGTAATAATGAAAAAATGACTGATGACTGTTAATTTCACATTGTTTAAGTAACTTATGTGGCTGTAGGCAAATATGACACCTCATAATGATGCAAGTATTCATTAAGGAAAAGGATGACAAATTAAGGAAAAAAAAAATGTGATTAAAATTTTGATAAAGAAGAAGAAACGGATGAGTTTAATCCACAGAGCAGCTTTCAGCTCTCAGAGTTGAAAATAAGCAAAAATATCCTGCAGTTTATCACATTAACATAATCATGTGGCTTCATAAAATCTGATTTAAAACAATCATGTGATCAAATGAAGAGATTTGTTCATTTAGGAAGGAACACTAACTCACCACATACCATGTTTCTGACAAATATCAAGACTTTTTACTCTAATAACCTCAATTCTCATCAATATTATCAGCTGTTAAATCAGCTGTGTCCTGCTGCATCCTGTTGTTCTGATTTTATTTATATTCCCGGTCCTGTCAGTCTCATTCAGACTTCAAAGTTTTATTTGACACAATTATAATGAAGAAATACTTTGCTTTTAGCACTTTGAATGATCTTACAAGGTTAGTTTTTCCTGTTAATTCAGCTGTGAGAGTCAGACACTTGAAGAGCAGAATAAGCTGGAAAACATGGACACATGTCGTATGTGTGCAGACAAACATGCTGCACAACAAAATATGAGCTGTATTTGTCCTCCTGTCAGTGTTGGTTTTATCTCATGTTGATTTTGTCTAAACTATGTACTGATGTTATTACTGCGATACTATCAAAGTTCAAAGAAGAGATGGATTGTAGATGAACATTTACTTTTTCAAAAGTATTTGACTTTCTATCAACCTGCTAATGACTACATTGGGGCTTATCTGGCATATCTGATATCAAATGCAAACAGAGGTGTAGTGAGGGGGTAAATTACAATGAGAGCAGCTCGATGTGAGCATGACCTAAACTGGCACCTGAGGGGGAAAGAGGGGAGAGAGTCGGTGTATACCGTCATGCTGATCGACTTGGCTTTTCCACTTTTTAAGCAAGTTGGCAAAACATAAAACTAAATAAATCAACTTTGGTAAAAAGTCTTGTTTGTATTGGCCTCAACGTTCTGTGTCTCTGTGCACTCTGAGTCCAGTTTCATAAGAGCGATTATTTGAGCAAATGAATGCTATTCAAATAATATGCCATTTGAACAGTCAGGGCTTATTCAGTGTGAATTATTTGCGTTTTATAATCCCACACTAAGCACACATAAAATTACTGGAAAGCATCAAACTGGTCAGCTGTGAAAAATCCGATTTGTTCATTAGTGGGGGGTTGGGGGGGGGGGATCAATATGCAGCCTCGACTGGAGATGCACCACTAAAAACAAAACGACACAGAAAAAAACAGAATATGCTATGAAAATTCAGTAAATGTTGCTTTTTGGGCACTGAAGTGCTGCACAAACATTTGTTTATGAATGTGACACTTTATTGTTTCTGGCATAAACAAACACTCATCTCTTAACCAGACAGAAGCATCTTTAGAGGGCAAAAACCTGTCAAATTAATCATTAGCTGGATAAACAGCATCGTTCTGTTTGACCTGAAAATCTTTTTGGACTGATGGTGCGCATCGAGGAACTCGACCAAAAACATGCCCTTATCCTCTCTTTGCACTTCATGCACAACTACCGGTGCGTTTGAAATCCAAACTGATCATCACAGGCATACTCACTGACATACACTACACATGCATTTACAGAATGACAAAACACTGACACCAACCCCGTGGTTAAAGGTTTAAAGGGAGGCACTACAGCTCTAGTTTATGGCAGAAAATGACATGACTTTGCATCGCAGCTGAGAGATTTACTTAGGATTGAAAGCACTACATATATGTGCACCTTTCTCTAAAAGATAACAGGCCTCACAACCTTTTTTGGACCACAACTGATGTAAACTTTACATAAAAACCTGACCCTGTATCCATATTAAATCATTAAAGTTTCACTTCCAAGCAGAAGTATCACTGTGCTCAAGCTGAAGGAAAAGGTCAAGACATATGAGACCAGAATGTGACTTCTTTGAGTCATTGCGCACATATAAACAACATGTAAACAACAACCATGCAGCGGTGTAGAAATACCTGCCGCACAGGACTCTCCACCCTCCCAGGAGGAACCAGCCGAGGCCTCTCTGACTCCGGCTGACTCTGGCTCGGGGCAGCGTCTGGTAGTCGCTCTCATCGTTCTCAAAGCCTTCCTCCGACATCATCAGAGGCATCTCATCCAAGTTAGACTGCTCATCTTCAAGAGAGTATCTGTGAGGACACAGTGCAGGGAAATATAACGAAAGCAAACAGGGCGCTGCAATGCAATGTGTCAAGCAGGAACCACTTCTTTTTTTAAGGAGTAATATCAGTTTTTGTGAACTCATTATGAATTTTTAAAATGCAATGAACACTTGTCTAGATCGGGAATTAAACTCTGCCCTTTTTTAAAAAAATACTCAATACATTACAATACATATCTCTTTTGAGCCACATGGTGCTGACTTATAGAAAAACAACATACAGGCTGTTTGGCCAACTACACTCATTCTGCAACCAGTTAATGTAGTGAAAGACTGAAGAAAATCCAACATTGAGGCTAGTTAGAAAAGTTGGCTCTGTTTCTCTGTAACTAAGAAAGATTTTTCTCAATTACAAGAAGAAAAATATAAAACGTTTTCAGAGAAGATGCAAATTACATTCAGAGTCAAGATAATCATTGAATGTCACACTAGAAAAAATATCTGCAGACAACAAACCACAACAAACTTAGTATGAGGAGGAAAGAATCACCTAAAAATGAAAAAATACCCTTAAATGAAAACCTCTAGTAATTTATTTAAATAAATAATAAGTAAAAGTCTTGAACAGCTAAACATGACAGATAACTTGCTTGAAAACACAGAAAGAACTGAGTAACAAAGGGGATATCAGGCTTACTGGAAGATGAGCGACTCTCTTTGTTATTTTTAAGTCAAAGTCTTTTCCCTTTTTGCCAGCATGTAGTGAAGTCCTTGATATTCTTTGCCTACTTCAAAGAAACTAAATGCTGCTTGGTGAAACAAGTCATCTGGTTAAAAAGGAGAGAATCCGCCTCTAGAGTAAATATTTATTATTAGTTAGTTATGGTGCACACCCAAAGTCTCACATTAACAGGATGTCAAAGGAAGCTTCATACTTCACTACTGTAAAAAATGATCAATAATTTAGCACAATAGGACATTTTAGACTCTGTTTTAACGGATCATTTCATGAAACCTTCACAACCAAACTACAAGAATCCCATTTTAGTCCAAGCTGCTGCTACAACACGAGTCAAGTCCAGCGTTTGTTTACATTAGCTGACTGCTTCATTTACCACTTGTTGAATGCAAAAAAACATCCCCTTCATACAGATAGAAGATAATAATATATCAATCACCTTAATACTCTGGCAAATTCCTCTTGCTTTTGAAAAGCCTGGTGTGACAGTTTGAGAAGGAGGTGACTGCAGGTGTTCAGACTCGATAAATATTTGCTGATGAGTGTTTAAGTGTTTTTTCTGTGCGCACAGGGTGAAATTATGAAAAGGGGAAGGACTGACAATAAAAATAACACCCAGTGTCTAAATGTAGAAAGATTTCTGTGAAGGCTGATTCACAACCAAACAAATAAAGCATGATAAATTAACAGCATAGGTGTTTCCAGGTTTTAGATTAAGTGCTGTGTGAATGAACAAATTACTGCTGTGTGCATACAAGGTTTCTCACATTTAACTTATGTGTAGCTGGACAATTTAACATCTAACACTTGAACGTTGATGGCATATCATAACTGCATTCAAAAGCTAAATTGTGACAGATTTTTAACTTAATTTTATTTGAACTGCATTTTAAAAAATGCATTGTTTTGAAAAGGTTTCAATATGTCTGCACTTAAAACTTTATTCCCCTCTTCTAAAAAGCATTTATAATAAATATGAAACTATTTGAGTGGGGGTAAATCCATCTTTAGTCTGAGTGAAGAAAATTTTAAATTTGAAAGTTCTGGAATAGAAGCAACCTTAGAGGTCACTCAGCTGTATGTGAACAAGTGTTTTGTACCAAAAAAACATGGACATGTCATGTGAACAAGCATAAAACTAGCATCCGTGGGATTATGAGCTTAAGATCAACCATCCACACTCGTTCTTACTGATTCGTCCCTTCAGAGCTGCTCATCATGCCAAAGATAAAACATACAGATGCCGCCGCAGCCTGACTCTTTGTTTCAACTGAGCGCTCCAGCAACAAGAACCACAGAGATAATGAAACCCTAGTAATTAAGAGTCCTAAAACAACTTTTTTATCTATCCTTGCACCATGTTACCCTGAGTAGACTGTGACACACCCAAAGTAAGACACTGCACCACTGTTACTCAGGCAAGTACTGGATGTTTTGTAGATTTAGTCCTCAATTTTCTTAAGTACATTTCAGTTTCTCACTGCAATGACTATCATGTGATAGAGCTTGAAATATGCACTGAGTTTTATCCCTGTCATACCAAACTCTATTGAGTTTAACAACAATCCCAAAACACACATATTACTTAACCTGTAGTGCGACACAGAACACAAATCCCTGCTATACAGCCTAAATATTTACATGTATTCTTGTATATAAAGTACTTTACATTAATTTACACAAGTTTAAGTATTGCATTGAAATGAATGGCACAAACAAAATTCTTAGGTTCTGATGTAACTCAATCATGAATCTTGAAAATTAAATTTTCCATCTAATTTTGGAAACTGCCTATAAAACCATCCTTTGTGATCCTTTTCAATTTTATTTGCCCATAAAAACACAGCTGCTATGAAAAAATGTGCTTTTTAAAAATGTTTTTGGCAAAGGAGCTTGCACAGTTGAGAATAAAATAGCCGGAAAGGGAAAAAGTGGAAGGTAATTCTGTTTTCTTCTTCTAAAAAAAAAAAAAGCTTTACTGGTGAATAGGTACGACTGATTGTAAGATAAATCTGAAAAATACAAAAGGAGGTCTACTTAAAGTTTGGGAGAAGAGTCTCTGCAGCAAAGAAAACTGTAAAGACAGCAACTCTAGTTTAAAAGATTACACAAACTGAGTACTCTTTAAAAAGGTGACAGAGGATACAAACAAAAAGTGCTTTGAATTTGATTCTTATCCTGCAAATCAACTCTTGAGACCTTGACTCAGTAACCACTGAGTTTCAGGCAACGTATGAATCACCAGCTACAAGCAACCTTTCATCATTGTTTCTTGCTTTTGTTTACACATTTTTAGGACTATTCCCACAAGGAATGTCAACAGTCACACTTCTATGAAACTCCCACATCTGATTACATAAGAATCCAGCTCTCAACCCTGTGCAAACGTGGGCTGGTTTGTAAGAAAGGTTTGTTGGCTCTCCAGCGCAGCGCAGGCATCAATGCCAACAACTGTTTCCTGTGTCAGTGGAAAAGCTTTATCGCTCAGTGTAACTTTGAGAGCTTCAGGAACATCACACTGTAGCTGATCCAGCAGCTTTGTCCCAGAATTAAGATCACAGAAGTCCCCCATTGGATCAAATTAACTGTCACTTGAATATCATCAATAGCAATAGATAATATACTTAATGAAAGAGATGTTTCCCTTAGAAGTTAAGTTTAAGTGTTAGGTAGATAAACACTGCAGTTATAAAGGTATTTAATGCAAATCCAATTATGTCATATACATTCGTGGTGGGCTATATAGTACACATATTCACTTACACTATGGAAAAACTTAACAACCTACTACTTGGTCTAAAAGTACCTGGTCATGCGACTACTTCACTTCCTGTCCATTCCTGACTCTGAGGGCTTAATTAGCTCAGCCTCGTCCATTCTGAAACGAATAAGCCCGTGAATGTTGATTGTAGCATCCAATATCAGCTTTATGACACGTGATAAACTTTTCAAAAACAGTAAACACTCAGCTGTCATGTGACTTAAAGTTAAATGCCAGGAAAGACTGCC
This sequence comes from Acanthurus tractus, assembly GCA_029783725.1. Classification (NCBI taxonomy): domain Eukaryota; kingdom Metazoa; phylum Chordata; class Actinopteri; order Acanthuriformes; family Acanthuridae; genus Acanthurus; species Acanthurus tractus. The sequence continues at coordinate 3,652,557 of JAQNCA010000008.1, forward strand.
TACTGCAGTCATTAACACATATATGTCACTACTTAAGGCAAACTCAGATGCTGTAAACATCGTTGTGTCGGATCGGTAAATGTAAATTAAATATTAGAAGGAATTTAAGCTTTATGGATGATGGTGTGAGCAGACCGAGAGGCTTTCAATTGATAAATTACTAATGAGCTGTCAGCAGCAGTGTTAGCAACACAAGCTAATAGCCACGACCCACACACTGACACGGACCCCGGGAGCTGACGTTACCGAGGCAGCGAAACGAAAACATTTTGGAATAAACTAACGTTTTTTCAGCAGGCGACGGGAAAAAAAAACAGCCAAACTGTCCCCGTTCGTACCTTGAAAGTCTGGCTGAGTTGTAATACGGGTTTCTCTTCGAGTTCTTCCGCACTGGATTTAACGGGATGCTGTCAGCCATCTTGGCTGGGCAGTACACATCATGACGTCACGCAAAAAAAAACCGTTTGGGATTTATGCTGCGTTCACTTGCCGTAAAAAAAAATATCGTAATTTAAGAACTCACGACCGCCGTGAGAGAACTGCGATGAGAGATTTTTAAATAAAAAAAAGGCATAAAGGCAGCAATTTCCGTTTTCTTTTCGTCATACTGTCGCTGTAGAACAACAAAAATCTCTGGGGTGACAGATTTTCTAAAGTTGGTTCGACAAGGACTGTTTTCCCTTTTCCAAGAGTTCTTGTTGTTCAATGTACCAAAGGGAGTGTGCGCTTTTCCGAGTGTTACAAATGCAGCATAAGTGTTCGTTCAAATCAGTTTGGTGATTGCTTATCCAAGTAAAATATAAACAATATGATAAAAAAAAAGAGACTGTGAATATTTATATGTAATGAGCCTTCTATTCTTTCTATCATGTGAGAAAATCTGATTTATATACCTTTGTATGTAGACTGTTTATTAGTTTCAATTAAAATTGCTAATCATCTTCCTCAACCCACTGTCTCATCAATAAGTCTTGAGCTGGCCATTTTGCCCTACTTTGTTTATTTTTTTGCCCAGCAGATAATAATCCAAATAAGTTAGCGAATTAGTTTTTTAATTGTTTCGTGTCTCCCAGAGTAAGCTGACATGTCTAAAGAATCAAAGTTTATCTGAAAAGAACTCCTTGATGTGCTCCATATAAATAATGAGGTAGTAGTCTTTAAAAACTAGCCTCACCTGTCTGCATTCATCCTGTCACAGAGGAGGTGGTTAGCAGTATGTCCATGTGTTCATATAAACGTGCATGATGTCATGTGCATCACAACGCTGGACTCCAAAGATGACTATAATTATAAGACACATGTTTACAATGCATTTTGTTTAGATGTGCACATCTGTACCTGAGGCTGTTCTTTTGCAGAAACAAAAACCAGCTGCTTCCATCGTACTCATGGTCAAGAGAGGTAAAGTTTGCAGTAGTGGTGATGATAATAAAGCTAAATGAAATGAAAGAGTTCAGTCTGTGTTGAACTTTTGGCTCTGAAGTAATTTCTCTGAAGCAGTGTGTGAAATAAGACCAAGAAAACTGAGCTCTTTTCACCGTTTGAACAGAGGAGTGAATTGAACATACAGACTGTTTGTTTTTAGTTTTTATTCAGTCAAACTGCTGCTTTAGAATGACAATTTCTCACCATAACATTGACAATAGTTCATTGCAGCTCGTACGTGTGGGTATTTATGAGCATGTCTTGTGCTTTGCACCAGCTATCAGCATTGGGCAGCTGTCCGGAGGAGATAGCAGATCCTTTGCATTATTGATTTGAGCATATGTTCCCTTCTTCAGAGCAGCCATTCCTCGACGCACCGAAGGGAATCTCAGGTACAAGTCAAACAACTTGTTTAATGTATAGAAAAAAAAACATTCACAAATGACGGCAAAGTAAAATAGCAAAACGTAAATAACCTACTACTCTCTGTCAATTGATAAAAAGTTCTTTTTTAAGTCTATATATCATACATAAGAACAAACAAGGAGTTTTACAAATATTATAAGGTCCATTATAGATTGCATAAGTATCGAGTCACCATTCAGCATGTTTTTAATTGATTCCAATTTCTTTGCTGTCATCAATCAGCATCGAAAAATGCCTATTATTGCCCAGGTCCATGCCTGTCTTGGTCCGACTGGTAATCGGACTTCCTGCAGCGTTCACCCGGTCCATGCCTGCACTCAGAGGGTGAAGCTGAGAGATGCCTCTGTTCTGAATCACCGAGATCTCGTTGTTCTTCGTGGCCAAGCTGTTAGCTATAGCTGTCGCGTATCGGTTCCAAAATCCTGGGTCTACGTTCATGGCTCGAGCTGCCAGGTCCTTCTGAAACATCTCACCGAACTTCACGGCCTCTCCACCCAGCAGGGCCATGGGGTTCTCCACCGACAGCCGCCGGCCTCTCCTGGCCGGTGCGTTGTTCCACATGTGGGTTCCCATATGAACCTGAAAATTACATGTAATGTTAGATTTGGTGGATGAATTTAGTTCAAGCACAAACATATTCAACATTTAACATTACCTCCTGAACTAAGCTCCCTTATTGAACTGATTATGGATCATGCTTTGTGTTTTGGATAAAACCTTAAAAACATCTAGATATATTTTCTAACTTGAAAAGGCATTTGATAGGCATCCATGTTTACAATGTCAGAGAATATCGCAGCTGCATTAGTCCAAATTTTTTTAAAGCTAATACTGATCAAGAGCTGAAACATTTGGTTGACTAAATGAATTATAACTTGAATGTTTTTTTACAGGCAAAAATGTTTAACATTTGCAGGTTCCAGCTTTGGTAAGTTTCTTTGTCTTGTGTAAAAGTAAAATGAAGAAGTGAAACAAAAGTGAATCCTCAGGGCCTCCCTTTTCATGAATTCATGAATTTTTGTTTGTTTGTTTTTGATGGAAAAACTGTGAACAAAGTGGTAAAAAATCTTGTCGAATCCTACGTGGACCACACACAGTCTTTTGTTTTGAAAGGTGCACAAGACCTCCAGTTACATTACTTCTCTTACGTTTGCTCGAGTTTAAATGTATTAACAATAAAATTCTGAATTCATGTGGGG
>JAQNCA010000008.1:3707099-3717416 GCA_029783725.1 Acanthurus tractus
GCTGCGTCCGAAGATTCAGGACATTTATGTTTTTCCTGCAGGGTCTCGACAGTTTGATGTCTGTTTTATGAAAAATAAAGAGAATTGCAGCGGCAGATTGTTTTTTTTCAGATTAGATTAGAAAGTCTTTATTGTTCCTGTGCAGCGATTTGATTTGCAACAGCAGTCGACAACCAAATTCAAACCATAAAACAGTTCAGAACAATACGCAGAAACATAGATAGAAATAATAAATGTCATCAGGTGAGTTATCATGAGCATATTGGTGTCCTACAGTGCAAAGACATGAGCCAATATCGGATTTAGAAACTCTACAGCTGAGGGAACAAAGATCTGAGGTATCTGTCTGATTTGACTCTCCTAGGGAAGGTTTACCTCTTTCCAGACGGCAAAGTTGAAACTCAGCACACAGAGGGTGATGTGGGTTGGCTAAGATGACCTTTGACCCCTGAATGCCTCTGGTTTGATAAACATCGTCAAGCTGCTGCAGGCTAGTAACAGTGACAACGCTACCCAGCCGGTTTTTATTAGTGATGCTGAGGTTCCTGTACCAACAAAACACTGCAAAAGTTACGATCGAACTCAATAAAAGATGAATAAAACATTTTTAAAAGTTTGTTGCTGCTGTTCATGGTGATGATTTATTCCAGCTCATCTGTTCACGGTGCTGAAACCTGCCAACTACTTTCATTATCAACCTGATCTTTATTTTTCTGAATGTTTTGGGTTTTTTTTTTAAAAAACTCTGTTATCACAGCTGAACGTGTGTCAAACAGCGAAAGCTTGATTAACACTTTGATGCCGATCAGAAAACACAAAAATTATCACCGTTTTCAGGAAGCTGCACGTTCAAACATCAGATAAATCTGAATAATCTGAACAAAAAACAAAGCGGAAGCCAAATCCTCAGTCAGTTTAATGTACAAAAAGTCCAGGAAAGTGATGCTGTGCACATTTTGTACAGAGAAACAACAAATGCATCCCGTTACAGATGAAAGTTGGACTCATAAGCAGTAAAATAGTGAAGCAAACTTTTGTTTCTTACTCGATTGAGGTAGAAAAGTTGAATAGTTGCATTTGAAGTTGATCCACAGGAATGAAAAATGATCACAGAAAAGAAAAAAGATCTTCATGCATCACTTGTTCTCATTTAGGGAGACAGTCTTTGTTTCTGGCTCTTTGTTACAACACAGTTAAAGGTGTTTTTATCTGTTTTCGTTGTTTTCTGGGCCTCATGAAAACTCTTTGTCTGAATAAAGTTTCCTTCTCCGAGGAACGATTTTACAAATGTTTCACAACAGACACAAAATGTTTCCAGCATTTTATTGTTGTGACATTTCCAGAGCAGAAAAAAAAGGACACAATGGATTAAAAGAGATTCAAAAGATTATAGTTGCAATTTAAATGTAATTTCTATCATGTTCTTTCCTCACAAACAGTTTTGAAAGTGAGAGTTTCAAAGCATTTTGATAAAAATCAGTCTTTGTCTTCTTTGAACAGCCATCGAATCCGTCTGGATGGACTCAAAAGGATCTGTGTGTGTGTGTGTGTGTGCGTGTGTGTGTGTCTGAATCGTTTGGACGCGATTCATCAAAACAACTCACCATTTTCTCAGTCTTTTCACACACACACACACACACCAAACGGCACAAAACATCCAACTTCAATCCAAACTTTTTCTTCTCAGACAACAAACTCGAGGTGTGAAAAACACAAAAAAAAACAACCCTCGTTTGTTGAACAGCAGAGTTTCATCCAGAACTCAAAAAGGATGAAATTTTATTTTTTTACAGAGTTAATTGAGAGGATTTGAAAACCACAGCTCACATTTATGCACACAAACCTCTCAGGAAAACCTGTGATATTCGATTTTGGCTCAGTGACGCAGCTTTTTCAGTCCTTTTAACTGGATGTTTGTGTTAAAAATCAGCTGCATTAGTGGGTTTAACATGAGAAAACATGTGAAAAAGAGTCCGTTCACAGTGAAATAAACCGTTTCCACCAGCAACAAACACGCAGGTCGCTCAGCCTCGCCGTTCCCATCATCCTTTAGGACATAATATCTCATCAGCAGAACAGATTATGTTTGCTGTTGTCAGACAGCGTGGGAAAAAAGCCCTTCTGTGCCTCGACCAGCATCACGACAGGCGTCTCTGCCTCCAGGTTTCTAACCTCACCTGAAGTCTTCCTCCTCCACCTTCAGCTCTCTGTGGAGCCAAAACAAGTGAACTCACATATTTATCTTTTTATCATCAACTCAGAGGTTTTGATCAGAGTGCAAACATTAAAAACATTCCCAGTTAAACATGGAATAAATGAAAAATTGTGTCTGTGTGTTTCCAACATGGAGTTCCAGCTCTGATGACTTGAGTTTTTTTATAATTAGTGTTGTTGCTTTCTGAACAGGGGGATTTGTTTGTAGTTTTTTTGAGAAATGGGTGCTTCTGTTTGTTCTTGGCATCCTGGTTTGGGATGTTTGGTTAAAAAGTGCAGCTACAGAGTGAAAATAATGAGACAAGTAGTAAGAAACAACTTCAGAGACCCAGGCAGCTGCTGATGAAACCAGCTCCAACACTGATGATACCCGTGTCTGACGGAGGAGACAGTTCATCTTTTATGCTTTAAATCCTCCATGAGTCAGATCTTTTAGCCAAGCTGGCTGGGTGGCAATCTTACGCCACCACCTGGTCACGACTCAGACTTGCTAAACACTTTAAATACCTGCAACATCAACAGAGTTCCCATCAAACTTCAGCTGCTAAATGCAAGCTAGCTGGGTGATGGTGAGCATTAAACCTGGGTTTAATGCAGCAAACTACGCTGACATGCGATGCTACGCTAACGAACTGATCTTCAACAGCTGTTAAAGCATCGTCACTCTTTCAGACACACTTATACAGCCAACAGCAAGTTTCATTAGTGTATAATACAAAAAGTCTATCAGTTCACAGTTTTGCAATTTTCCAACATTAATCACCATGATTTTCTTTACAATCTCAACTTAATTTGCATGAATATTTCATACAATACAATAAACATATTCTATAAAAGAAAAATTTCAATATGACTCTTGACTTTTTCCCACATTTTGGCCCAAATTTAATTCTGCTTCATATAAACGAACAGCTGTTGCACGTCTTTTCTGTTGTTTTTCCAGATGTGTCTTCCTTTTTTACCTGCCAAGTTTGTGTGTTTTTTTCTTGTATTAAATTTAACTTTGAAGGGTGTTATGTGTTATGTTTTTGTCATTTTGTGTTGAAAAAATAAAACTGTCTTGACTTAACAAATCTGCTTTTATTTCTAGTCGGTAAAAAGTAAAGACGAAGAGGAGTCCCACAGAGTAACAAGGTCTTAAAGGACAGTTTGATGAAGCTGAGATGTTTGAAGTTTTCTTCTAAATGTGAGTTTTGAGCTTTAAATCACAGCGACTTCCTGATCTGATCCGTGTTTCTGCATCGTTTGTGATTCTCTCAATCAGAGACTTTAAGACGATAAGCTGCTTTAGACCTGCTGCTCTTCCTCTCAGGTGATTCGCTCTTCACCTCAGTCTGGAGTCAGACCTGTTGTTACCATGGCGAGGAGGAGAGGAGACCACGGCAACAACACGGCCGTTCACCCCGACGGACTGAAACTGGACCAAACTCGCCCGTTTAAACTCAGATTCATCATAAGGAGAAAATAGTTTGGTTCTGTCATGTTTCTGTGAACAAACAGGGAGTTTTTTAATTAAAGATGGTTGTTTATGACTTAATTGTCAGTGTCTTAAAACTGAAGAGATGTAAGACTGAAGTTTGAAATGTTTTTCAGAAAAAAACACCTATTTTTTTCCTCTTATAAGCTTCTTTTCCCACAAATAATGGACCAAATAATAAAGAAATAATAACCAAATGCTTAAACTACTAAGGTCTTTTTCTGTGTGCAACTTATTTTCATTAATTATGTTTCTATTTTGCAAAATAAGAACAAAAACTGGTTTGTAGCTGATCAATTTCAGACATAAGACTTGATCCAGTTGTAGTTTAACTTTAACCCTTTAACTTTGCACAAAAAGCACAAAAAGCCTATTTTTAGTGTAATAAATTGAGTTTTTTGCTGATAAAATGAATCAGAAAGGTGATAATTAACTATTATAGTTGAATTAACACCTGGTTAACACAGTCTGAGCAGAACAAAGTGAGTTTACGTCATAAAGTCATCAGATATTTGACTTTTCCTCCCCCTGCTGTTGTTCCCTCCTGCATGGTGCAGTTCCTCACACCGACAGTAGGGGGAGTGAGGGAGGTTTGCCTTTTGCACTCATCACACAGAGATTCATGTTTCATAAGTGCAAAAGCAAACAGGTCTGTTATCAGATTTTTATTAATGGAGGCAAAAGGTGATTTTCTTTTCAGACCTTTTGTTTGCTGAAAGTGTCGAACGTGTTTGTTCAGTGTCAGCAACATCTGCTGACTCAACACGGTCTCTCTCACACACACACACACACACACACACACACACACCTGCTTCCTTGCACTGCACATGCATCAAACTGTAGGAGGCAACATGGTGCTTCAGAAACTATGGATCGAAATATTCATCCGTGCTATTTTCAGACGTGGCAGCTGAGGTTTCTCGTCCTGAATGTTTGTCAGCTGAAGGATTCATGTGAAAATCCTCAGATTTGAAGGAAGCAACATGTTCTTAAAGGTGAACAAACACAGAAACGCACAGAGAGATCTTCACGAGGACAGAAAATGGGATGATTGGTGTTTTTTCGTTCAGTATCCTGGTGGAAAACCTGCTGACCTGCTGCAGGTCAGAGAACATCGGAGGTCGTTTACCTTTTAGCAGAAACAAAAGAGTCCCATTGGAAAAAATATGTTTTTTCAAGGAAAACAAGTCTTTGCAGATGTTTTGTTTCAACGTAAATGGTCATAATTAAGAAAAAATCACTGAGAACAAGAAGCAGCATCTATGACTGCTTCATCTACAAACAACAGGAGGTTATTTTGTAGATAATAACAGCAATTTATCCCAAAATACTTCACAACAAAGTGCACAAAACTAGAGGAGTGCACTGCAGGACAAATGTGTTTCACTCTGTCTCTGTATCTTTGCTCCACCTGTAACAAGCTGCAGGCGGATGTGGGCACTTTTTCACAAACTTTCCTTCTCTTTTTACATGACTGAAGGTCTCTTCGAGTTTATGTCGGCATCTCTGAAGAAAAATCAGGTTCAGAACAGTTTAAACTCTTGAGGAAGACTCGTGTCCTCTTTAAACTATAAAATCTGCTGTGTGTTTGTGTTTGCATTTTTTTAAGCCACACAAGTCTTACAGTTTACTCCAGTGGTTTTCCTCCACCTTGTAATAAAATACTAATGTTTGTATACTTTTGTCATAGAAAACATTCAGAAAGTGTCTGTTTACGAAGGTGCAACATTTTCATCAGCAGCTTTCTTGTGTTTTTACTCCGGGATGCTTGAATCTTTTCCAAATCTGGTTTTTGGACAGAAAGGAAGAATTTTGTTTTCCTCATAAAAAAAAAAATAAAACAAGGTCTTTGCAAATGTCAGGATGCTGCAGGTGTTTGTTGTGTTAGATTTGATTAAAACAACAGATATTTGCTCCAAACTTCAAACTTCGCAGGAGTCCAAAAAAAAAAAATGTCGCCAGCACAGCGAGCAAAATCTGTGTTTTTTTGGCATAGAAGTTTAATATATTGCCAAGATTTTTAGTTGTTTTCACTTTGTTTTACTTGAAATCTCACAAATGGTCACAAAGACTAAAAGTCCTGCCGAACGTCTCACCTGCAGCACCGGCTTCCCGCGAGAGCAGCAGGTGCACAACAAGCCATTTCTGCAAACACATCAGCGGATCTGATGAATATGAAGCACCGTGGAGGACTTTAATCTCCGCCGGCGGCGCAACGTGTTGTGCGATAATCAAAGGACGCCGTGAGTTTCGGTGGGAACATCTCATTTGCACATTATTTCACAGGTGTGAAGAAGAAAGAAAACAGAGAAAAGAAGAAAGAGACACATTACTCTGAAGTGAGAAGTGCGAATAAAAACTGACGAGTCGCTTAATCTGATAATCACAAGGAAACAGTTTCTTAAGAATGATGGTCATTTAAAAAATACATTGTTAGTTTAAATGACATATTGGTGACAGAAAAAGATAGAAATAAAAGGATTTATGTCAGGATCACCGACCCAGCTGCCAGGAATCAAAGCTGGGATTGAACGTTTCTGCAAGTTAAAGATATGTTGAAACTTCACAGTTTTGTGGTTAAAGTCTGGTGGGGTTTCGGCAAGAAAGCACTTGGTTTTGATTTTGGATTTTGGATTTGGGAAAAGATCATGTTTCGACTTTAAATACCAGGTTTTATTAAAAGAAACGTGGTTGTAAATCCTCCCGCTCTTTTTTTAAAAAAACACCTGGTTTGTTTCTCCACAAAACTGGCTTGAAAATCTCAAAATGTCCCTTTAAAAGCTGCCTGTTTGGTTTCAGAAAACATGGTTAGAAACTCTGTCATCCTCCTGTTAAACACTCTGAATCCAACCCCGAGCAGCTGTACATACGAACGCTGACCTCCCTCTTGATCGGTCTCACATTTCCATTTCCTAAACCATTTTGGTGAGAAATTAAGCTCAAAAAGGCCTAAATTTAAATCAGAACTACTTCAAATGAATAGGAACTCTTAAAATGTTGTTATCTTACTTATGTAATATAAAATTGTATGTTTTGTTTTCAAAATCATGTTAAAATGGCGGACAAAGATGCCTGAACTTGTGTCCACATGTAGTGCATCAAGTTTCATGCTTTCATCTCATATATCTGACACTGTGGTTCCCTTAAAATGTGCTGTAAAGACACCAAACAGGAAAAAAAAAAGACTCAAATAGCAGAAAAACTAAGATTTTTTGGGTGAAATTTCCTTTTTTTGATATTTAAAATCCTAAAAAAGTCTTTCCCCTCTCATTTTCCTCTACAAATCCTTCATTTACAGCCTCAGAGCCTCAAAAAAATCCTCCCTGCGTTCGAAAACAAGAGAGCCTGATATTGTTGAGATGCTAAACAAATGATAGCATTATGTGGAGCCTTTTGCAGAGACTCCTGCCAAATGTTGATGGAATCACTGGCTTTCCAACAGCGAGACATTTGCATCGAGTTGTTTACCAGCCAAACGATGTGGGAAAAGACACCATTCACATCTTACAGCTGATCCAATTACTTCAAACAATGGGAATTTTCTGAGACAATGAAAGCACGAAACGAATCCGAAAAACCAGCGGCGAGATACATCAGGAGATTTAAAAATGGCACCGCTTCTTTATCCGGCATCATTTATGAAAAACTGTGAAATCACACACTTTTAGATGTTAATTGGTGAAAAGGAGGAAGTGCAGAGACTTTTTCTTGTCCAAAAGAAAACACTGCACGGTGACATCAGCTGCCTAGCATCATAGCTATGTTGTCATCTTTGGGCAAAAGGGACTGAATGGGACACGACGAGGTCATCCAGGGTGACGACGACGACACGACAACACAGAGGCTTTTCACTCCTACGGCCAATTAGTGAAACATGGTCGAATCAAATGTTTCGATTTTCCTCCGAGAGAGAAAAAGACTTTAAAAACTAGAACAAAGTAGAATAAATGATCTTCTTCAGAGACAGAAAAAAAGTAGCTCTCTGTTTTTGTGCAGCAGCAGTTTTCAGGGTCAGACAATCTGAGGCGTTTCAACACAAATAGTTTCATTTTGTCCAACAGGCTCTGGTCTTTAATCTAAATGGATCCACAGATGGATGGATGGATGGATGGAGGGTGAATGTCAGACATAATAGAGCAGAATATATCAGTACAAACAGTAAAAATGTTGCAAAATGTTGGGTGATTGTTCTTATTTGAGCTGAGTGTTTATGCTAAAGGGTGTTTTTTGGCTCTGCAGGGAGCGTCATGCTGAGTCCTCTGAGGTCTCCAGCCCAGAAAATGACCATTTTAAGAAGTTAAAGCTCAAAGTTAAAAGGCAAGAACTTCAGGAGGAGCAAGAAGGACCAGACTGACATTCAGTATCATGCAGGTAAGAAGCTGCAAACATAAGATGGACAAACTAACAGTAGGATTGTTTATTTTTAGCTGAATATCTGTTGAATTGCTATTGTTTTAATGTGTGTGTGCAGAAGACAACAGAGTTACAATAAATTAACTTTTACTTGAACTAAACAGCCACTTTTTCTTAAACTGGTCTTAAAAATGATTATATAAAGAGAAACAAACAAACAAAAGGCTCCTTTTTGACTGTTTTTTCCCCCTAAAATGACCTTCAGCGCTCTCTGCAGCCGAAACTGTGACAGTATTGAACTAAAAAACCTGTCAGATCGTTCGCTGAAGTGCAAAAATCATAAAACCGGTTTCACAAAATGCTGCAGAAATAAACCAAACTCTCCCTCTCTCTCTCTTTTTCTGCACATGTGATGGAACAGAGGACGTCTTTCTTTCTTCCTCTCTCTCTCTCCGACAGCAGATAGACATTCAGCTGCCTCTCCTCCCTTCGTGGGCGTCTTGGTCTTGATCAACATTCCTGCCTGGAGTTCAAGGATATCTCCCGTGTTTGTGTCCCACAGCTTTGTTGCATGGCCGCCATTGTTTCCCCGGCGCTCAGCTTTGACCTTCCAGCCGCAGGAACAAATCCAGGGCTCTTCTTGGACACGAGGGCACATACAGTGTGGTCGGCCCACTCCGCGCATTCCTGAACCCGGCCTCCGTCAGGCCCGAGTGGGTGCAGCGCCGGAGGCTCGGGCCCCGCGGGACCAAACAGACGGAGCTCTGTGCGCCGGGGAGAGGTGGAAGACCAAACCCGTTTTCACTCTGTTTACACAGGACAGTGGGCAGCCATGTTGGCTCTATAGATTTCTAGGCGCTCATGTTTAGATAAAAAGTTTCACCCACTTTAATGCTCTCGATTCCTCGGCGGAAGAGTTCAACCAGAGGCCTCGAGTTTCTGCGCTTTTATGAGGAGCTCTGGTTTTCCTCTGAATCACTGTGTGTTTGAGCCACGTGCTCGAAATACGATTTATATCGTTCTGGTGTTTGTGAAACGAAATAGTGACTCACAAATGTACAAAAACATCACCGAAGTCCATGAAATTCAGTCATGTGTGACTTGGATTTCTCTCTGCAAATTTTAACAAATATGCCATTTATGATCCTCCTGACCATTTTGCGCATCATGTCTTATATAATTTGACTCAAAGTTCACAGTAACTTAGATTTTGTTTAAAGTAAAGAGTTAGTTTCACCAGATTTACCTCAGAAATAAACAGAACTGTCATTTTTCCTGAAGTACAAAACCAGAGACTTTCCGGAAAAATTCGGATTCTGTTTGTAATATGAAGCGTGTATTGATTTAATGCTATTTATAAAGATTTATTGAGTCTTTTGACCGCTCATAGCATGTTGTGATACAAGTGAACATTCACTTATTCACACACAAACATTCATTGTGAAATGGTGAGGGCTTCGAGGGCCAATCTGCTTATGAGTAACACATGTTTGGTTTCCCTGAACACACGGTTTCTGGTTGGAAACTAACAACAGAAACAAAAACAGAAAAATCAGGTCCGTTGGGTTTTAAAAGGTGGTTTTGGTAACCTGAAATTTTATCAAAACCAAGAGAAGATTCAAACCCAAAACAAGAGAAATCAGAGTCAGGAGGTGACGGTGTGAATTGAGTTCAAAAATAAAGAAAAACCCTTCAAACACACCGTGAGACAGAAACACAGACAGTCATCTGATGGTGTCGACTCCAACCTCCTTATAAAAGCTCCTCTCAGTCAGACCGATCACCACCACCATCATCATCATCATCACCTCCAGCTGAGGGAAAAGTCTCAGGTGAACCCGGTTTCTCCTGATGAGGACGAGTGAAGCTCAGAAACCAGAGCTTAAAACCCAATTTTACAATAACAATATACACACATTTACACACACACATATAGCTGAAATAGTCTTTAAAAATGTCCATCGTCTTTTCAGGAAAACTGGGGATCAAACCATCGACCTTTGAGCCACACTAGAAACTAAACACCATAAAAACAACCAGTTCGGGCAGAGTTACGTGATGCAGTGACTAACGAGAAAAAAACCCGTTAAAGTTTCAAGGCTACACTGATTTTTTTTAACCTAACTGAGTCTTATTTTCCAGTGAACAAAAGACGAGGAAAAATAGGCCCTGAGCTCTCGCAGACATCAGCAGGGAGACTGAAAAAATGAGACCCATGATTAAAAACTGTGCAGGTTTCGTCCTGTAAGCGACATCGCAGCATTACAGAGGAG
>JAQNCA010000008.1:3724175-3736611 GCA_029783725.1 Acanthurus tractus
ATCTTAGCCATTTTGTGAGGGATTTTAAAACTTTTGCATTATAATTTTTCCCTTCAATAAGTGTTATAAGCAGTTGACAGCAATACGTGTGCTCCTGTCCTTCAGTAACAACAACCAGAGGACATTTGTCAGGTTTTTACAAACAAAAATTAAAGCCACAAGAATAATCTGAAAGATGCTATGGTCAAATAAAGAGCTAAACTTGCCCACACCGATGACGGCAGTGCATTGAGCTAAATGCTAACATCAGCATGCTAACATGTTGTTAATGACAATGTTAACATGCTGGTGTTTGGCAAGTATTTTGCATGTTAGTTTTGTGTGTTTGTATTCTGTTATTTTGCTAATAAACACAAGATACTAGCTAAACCTTTAGCAAAGAGCGCTGCTGTTTCAGCTAATGTTTAGCTAGTAGCACTCAGCTCTGTTTTAGCATTGTTAGCACAAATACAGCTGAGACTTAATGACGCTGAATGTAAATAGTTAAGCAAATATTTCATTGCCATAAACCAAAGAGTTTGACAAATTAAATCATTTTTTGAACTGATGACAACAAAAGAGGACAATACTGGTTTTGCAAAAATCGTCAGAATGCATCCTGTGGGGAACATGAACATACCACCTTAAATGGCAGTGGATGTCTTAGTTGTAGTCGTGTATTACCGGCTAATTAATTGCCTCACCTTTTAAGTGCCACTGAATGAAAAGTCAGAAAGATCTAAAAGCCAATAGTCAGTAGGCTTCATCTTCTGGGGATCATGAACAGCTGCACCAAATTCAATTGCAATCCATCCAAAAGTTGCTCAGATGTTTCACAATGTTTGGCTTAAAATGTTTCACAAAGTGGACGATTCTACTATATGCTGATGTAAACGCCTGGTATCCACGAGTGTTTCCAAACATGTGGATCTGGACGTCTCAGATAGGTCACATGATGAAGTCTGAGGGATCAAAAGAGGAATATAAAGGGGGAGAAAATAAATAAAATGTTTTTCTACATACATTTAGATATAATTTTTTTTAATTGTCCCTTTTTTCAAACATTATTTGAATAGTTTTACCTCTACGACCAACAAAAGAGGAAAATTTTAAGGGGAGAGTTACTTTTTAGTGCAACGGCAGGTGCTTCGTTTTAAGAGTTTACATACCAAAAATGTAAGGAGCTGCTGGTTGACACCAGAGAGATAACTGGCTTGATGAAGCATGTACTTAATTAGTTAGTCCACCAGTGGAAAACACACATCTTTTACTTTAATTTACTCCTTTACACCTCAGCTAGTCTTTCCATCTCATCATGTCACTGTTTGTTTCTTTTTCATGTCCAGTGGAGAGACGTCTTGGGTTTGGTATGTCACACAATCCCCCATTTTCTCAAAAACAAACAAAAAGCCACACTGCTGTGTGTTTCTGTGTGTGTGTGTGATCCCTTTTCTGTCTGTAGAAAGCTCGTCCACGTGTCCTCTATGCAGTGAATCTGTTACCTAACCTGCACGCTCGTTCTGTCTCTTTCACCGCTTCGCCCCCTTGAACAGAAACATCTTTTATGATTCAGCATGTTGAAATCAAGACATATTCAAAAAGGAGAGCTGATTCACCAGCTTTCACAAACTGTGGCTTCAAAGCATGCAGCAGCTCATCCTGGTTGATCAGTGTGGGGAAAAAAAAGAGAATGATTTGTTCATTTTTGACACCAAAACGTTTTGGCTGATTGGTAAATTGACTTTCTTTGCTTCAATCCAGAGCGACTCGCTGTTTCTGGATGACTTTGAAACTGCTCAGCTATTTATGAACCACAACCGGTAAACATTTTCTCTCAGGAACCTCTTGGCCTGCATCACTTTCCTCCTCCTTCCTCCTGTTGCTTCTTCACTTTCACACCTTCTCGCTCTCTGTAACACCTGCATCCCCTCTGTGTCAGAGATGATTCACCGGTCCATCTGTTTGGCTTTCACCTCCTTTGTCTACCTCATCTGTCTGAGGACTAGGGATTGTCGAGTCCTCAGTGTCATGTCGGTTCACCGTGGACTTTACCTCCTCTTTGTCCTCCATTTCCCCCCCCCCTTAAGGTTCCTGTTACTCAAGTCTGGACATCTTTGTCGTGTTATTCTCTCACAATAACAGATCACAGAACAGAGGCAACTGTTTCTTCCACATCAAACTGCTGCTGTTGCAGAAGAAACCACATAACCCGCAGTTTTGTTGTTTCCCAACAGCTTAAATGCAATAAGAATGAAATTAAGGTTATGTATTGAGACGGTTTTATGGCCTGTAGAGTTTAATTGCAAAAAAAACTCACATCAGTCCACTTTTATTGTCCGCAAGGGAAATGCAGCTTGTAGCGAAGTGCATTAAAAACTCAGAGATCCAAACACCAAAAGGTCGATTGTGATGCAATTAAAGAAGATGGACAGTAAACAAAGAGACAGTTTGTGCAAAATGTCCAAAAAGTGCATCAGTTTTTGCACCAATAAAGAAGACCAATCAGTCTTTTCTTCGGCTCTGAAGGATCTCTGATGTGTGGATATGTGTTTTTTGTTCAACAACAGCAACAACTTTGCCCTCTGTGACATTGAAGCAATTGTGTTTTTGACATTTAGTTAAAGCAATGTGATATCGAACTCTCTGAGTTAAAAGGTGACTCATCTTGTAAAGAGAAAACAGCCATCAATGTAAAATGAATTAAACGTCTAGTAAAAGGTTAAACGATGACAGCAGCCGTGGTTTCGGGCGCTGGTTTTCAGGCTTACATCCGTGCTTACAGAGCGTTTTTTTCTAGGCCTCGTCGCCACGTGCCGAGAGCACAAAGTCGCCGGTCAGGAGACGCAGAGACCAAAGCACACTGTCCAGACTCTTCAACCTGGTGAGCTCGCCGCACGTTTCGCCTCCTTGTTTTGCTCAAAAATTGTCCTCTTTCTGACTGTAAAACGTGGCCTCATGAACACTGTTTCCTGTCTGTGTTTGCCCGAATGCGACAGTGATGCTCTCAGCAAAGATCAGTGAGTAATCAATGAATACAGTTTAATGACCCACCGTTTCAGTTGTGATGCTTTTCATTCATCAACGAGCTTTCGCGGCGGCCCGTCATCATAATGAACTAATGAGCTAAAGAGCAACATTTTCATTTTTTACATTGATGACAGCATGTAAACTTAAAAACATTCATCTTTCATACATTTTCATTGTTTTTCAACCATCTATTTGGACTTTTTAGAGGTTTTATCGTTAATTCTGTTGATCTTCACGGATCCCAATAAATGTGAAGCATTTGACAATCACATCAGCAAACTGAAAACTTCATCACTTCCGACTGATCTTGGAGGCTTTTTCTAATCCTCCTCTGCTCATCTCTGCAGGGAGATACCAAGTCCCGTCCCCCCCCTAAACGCTGGAGCACCATCTTCTAAGCTCTCCGCCGAGGAACAAGCCGCAGATCCCACGCCTACGGGACGAGACGAAGAAGAAGAAGAAGAACAAGAACAAGGAGGAGGAGGAGGAACAGATCTGCAGGCGGCGGACTCACAACCTCAAGACATGTTAACCCACTAACACGAGCCTCCTGTATGTTGAGACGGTGACACACCATGTTGACACATAATGAAATCCACTCTCCAGTGTCGGAGGTGGCCACTGTGCCAGTTTCTGTTTTTAATCCTGCTTTCCGAACGTGTGTCGTCCCAGTCGTTTTCTAGCTGTGTTTAAGGGGTTTGAGCGCGCTTTCAGTAAAAAATATCTCTCTGTAAATATATCACCCACCGAAGAATCCTGGTCTGATGGTGCTATTGTCTGCTGTCTGAGGTTCGTTCATGGCAGATGTGTGTTTTTCTATTCGTCTCCTGTCGTTTTTTTTGTTCTTTTTTTTGTACACGAGTGATGCTTTAATGTATCTCGCTGCTTTCTAGAAAAAAAAAACACAGCTCACACACCGAACAAGCCGGTGTTTATGTTTCACGTGTGAAGTCTAGACGGGGAGCGGTCCTGTTTGCAGTCTTTTTGTGCTCGAGTGAAATGTACGTTGCAAAGAAATGTATTTGAAAAAAAAAAAAAACACAACTGGAAACCCGCAGTATATGAGCAGTGTGGACTCTAATGTTTGTTTTGTTTAACAGTTTTCTTTCACTGCGCTTCTGTGTGATTAACAAACATGTACAGTACGATCTGATTTCAAGTCTATCGAAAGATAAATGAATAAAAATGCCCTTTTTCGAATGCACTGTTCCAAAAAACTAAAAAAAAGAAAAATGAATGTCCTTAAATCAACTGGTCTGCTCTCTTTTCTACGTGGCATCTTTAATTTATTAAATTATAAGTTTGCATCTTAAATTGTGTTTAAGTTTTAATGTTTTTTTGTGTTTCATTTCGAAGATGACAGACATGTTTGCTTCGTGTGTGAGGGTCAGAGAGTAAGTGGCACAAAGGTTCATGGATGAAACGCAGAGATGGTGCGAGGAGTTTTAAGTAGTGAAGGAAAAATATGTTGATGTCCAACGTGCGTATGTCGATTTTATTTCATTCCTGATAAACTACACTGTCTCCCTCCTTCCTACAAGCTCTTGTATGTTCACTTTAACAGGAGAGTCAGAAGAACTTTAAAGGTGTTTTTCCTCTGCGGTCGCTGTCGTGTGTGTTGGTGCTATGGGAGAACTGATGTCTAAAAAACTGAGTCTTTTCATGTAAAAAAAACTCTAACTGGAAATAAAAACGTCATCTCGTCTCTCTGTTGTTAAATCTTTTAAAATCTGACAGTTTTGTTTTCTTTATCACACTCGAATTTTCATGTCTGGGATTAGTAGGATCTATGTTTTTAACCTAATAAGTATAACAGCTAAACAGGAAGTAGTTTCTGCGAAAAACGATGCCCTCATATGGGGACAACGGGTAAAAGTTTTAAAAAATGGTGCAGAAAGGCAAAAATGTAATGAGTTCGCAGGATCTCAGGAGGTTTCTTATACAACAAATTGTAAGTGACCACTTCTTTAAACAACAGTATTTTTCCTGGTTTATTATATTTTATCTCATGTTGCGGAGGTTGATCATATCACATGTTCACAAATAAGTAGTGCTACAAAATTATATGTGCATGTGTGTAAGTCAACAACTTATAAGTCCAGTATATTAAATATGTTATATAAAGTTGTTGCATGGTCTCAACCATAAGAGTACCACCTTTTGTTTAAGGACAAAGGCAGAAAACAACCTCAGGACACTGTGAAGTCTATAATCGCAGTTTTTGTGACTTACTTGTAAAAAAAATCCACTAAGATGGGAAGGTGAAGGGTTAGTAACTCAAATCAGCCAACAGAAGACTGGAGCAAGAAGAGGTGAAGTTGAGAAAAAACTGTGAGAGGGTTTTTAATTCAGTTTCAGTGTCTGTGCTCATGAAGCAGCCTCAGTTTACTTTGTTTATGTATTACATTTTAAAAAAACAAATTATTGTGTCATTGAAGGTCAAAAGTTGTGAAGGTTCTGAAAGTCTTTTAGTACATCTGAAGAGTCTGTTTCGCTGCATCGGGACCAAATAACACAATAACAGTATATGAATCAGTTATTAATAAGGAAATATTCTTGGTTGTTCCTGCACTCTGCTGTCTTTTCCTTTTTTTCTACATTTAATCCTCTCAATGCTGCATGTCCATGAATCGATAAAGGGAGCCAGACAGCAGTTTATAAATATGTTTTTCTTTTCTCCGCTCATCTATCGCAGCTACAATTTTGACCCTGAACATGGTGCACTCAAGTTTGTCACCGACATCATCGTATTGAACTATTTCCAAGGTTTACTGAGCAGGTGAATAACTGAAAAGAGAAAAAAATAAAGTAAAATAAAGCATGTTAGCCTCTAAATCAACCCATGATCCACCGCTGGAAACACTCCCACACACTCCTGAGTCTATCCTCCGGAGACCTATCATCCACCTCAGACAATAATCCCCAATATCAAAGTGCTCTTAACAACAGGATCGCAGCTACATCACGCTGTACATTCTGTCCTAATTGAACATGTGATTCGGGTGATACTCTGCGGTGGGGGAAAACAGTGTTTCTCATCATTAGAAATAACGCTGAGATGGAAGTTTTCAAGGTCGACTGCCCCCGAAACCACAATTAGCAAACAGCTCCGACTCTCCTGCTTGTTATGTTCTTGTATTAATTGGCTCTTTGGTGCAAAATCCACATCATACAAAGGAGAGGAGGAAGGTATTGTTTCCTTTTTGTTAAAGAGAGGTCACTGTGGTTTGTCTTTATGCTGAGTTTGGCCGTGCAGCTCAGATGCTAAACCTTAAATACAGTGCATTCATTTAATTTATTCAATTCTTATCTTTGGTTTTTGTAACTGTTGTGCAACTTCCTACTCTGTATTATATATGGTTACATATGCAACGTCATACATAATACCTTTGGCCATTATTTCGTCTCTTTGTAAAGTCACTGCTTGTGTTTTCCATTCAAATAGAAATCTCCATAAGCTGCCCGCTGAATGCATCTGAATCCGCTGTCTTCCACTGGTTCAATATGTCTTCCTGAAACGCAGTGAATGAAAAAACCTTTTTGCAGAGTTTAATCAATAGAAAAAAATGATGTTGCAGCATTGAACAAGAGAGACCTCTGGTGCTTCACCGCTGTGCTGCAGAGGAACTGTTTTAAAAAAATGAACAAGTGATGTGAAATGAGCCGAACTGTTCGAGCGTGACCCATTAAAACCAGTTTACAGAACGAGCCTCAGTGTCCCAGAACAGCCGAAAATGTTCTGTAATGAGCTTCTATTCGACTGGCCTAATAAAATGACCCAACACGTTAAAAAAAACCTTCATTGTTCTAGAATAAATCACAACAATCCACTATCAACCAGAAAAATGTGAAACTTTTTTTAATTACAATATATACCAAGCTTTTCTTCCTTTACAGTGTGCAGATTCATCAGTATGACAAAGAAAAACATTTTTTATAACCTTTTTTTATCTAACGCAGAACAGTGGCAAATAATTTATGTGCAAAAATTAACTCAATTCAAGCTCAAGAAGTACATTCACAACACTGCAGGTTACAGATGTACAGTTTACAGCATCACTAAACGAGAACTGCCCCTAGGTGGCGCTACGCAAATTAAAAAGGATCACTTGAGTAAAGCATGACTTTTCTTTTTCTGTTTTCAGAATACTCAAAACAAGAAAACAAAGCAAACCAACAGGATGGAACAAAGAATCCTTCAGGGATTAAATTTAAAGACTTTTAAAGTCGTTGTGAAGGTCACTGTCCTTCCTGTATGTATTTGCGTACACACAGTTTAAGTGCTGTAAAACCTTTTTCACATTAACGTTTAGTTTCCACTGAAGCTCTCACTCGCCTCCTCTTTAAAGCCTTGACCGCCGCTGTCCAGACTTTGTGATTGAGTCCTCAGCTGATCCACAATCCCAGATACGTTTCCCAACAGGCCGCCCATCCCGTCCTCCATCTCCCCGTGAAAATCCACCTCCTCCACCTTCACCTGCCCCCCCGCTGCGAGAAAAGCCTCCCCGTCCTCGAACCCGTAGCTGTAGCCGTCGTCCACGTCAGCCGCTGGTGTGCTCGCGTTGTGGCTGTTGGCTGACGTGCTGGAGGCAAGTCTCTCACATCTGGCCTGATGCCGCAGGAAGCTGTCTCTCCAAATGACTTTCTTCCCACACAGGCCGCACTCGTAGGGCCGCAGCCCCCCGTGAGTCTTAAGGTGCTTGGTCAGATGGTGCTTCATCTTAAAGGATTTTGTGCAAACGGGACAGCCGAACGGTCGTAGATTCAGGTGCTGCATCTTCACGTGCCGGTCACGCATACTCTTCAGGGTGTAGGCCTTGCCGCAGTGGCAGAAGTGGACTTTTCCCGTGTAGGGGGCGCCGGCGAGAGACACCGAGGAGGATGAAGACGGCGTTGGGGGTGAGGAGGGTGGTGGAAAAGCAGCAGAGGATGAAGACAAATGGCGATTCGTGGTCGGGGTCACTGAACCAGCTTGTCCGGCGCTGGTTGAAGGCCAGTTTCCCTCTGAGCCGGCCACGGTGAAGTCAGGTGACACTGGCACCAGAGGCCTCTGGGAAACCTGCCCCGTGCCGTCTTCGATCTCATCGTACGTGCCTCTGCTAAACGTCCCTTCTGCAAAACACTCAAAGTCCACATCCTCCTCCTCCTCGTCTTCGTCCTCGTCTTTACTGCAGCTGCCTCCCTCTCGCTCCTGGGGTCTCTGGTCCTGGTGAGACCAGGGACCCGTCTGCCACTGCGGCCGTCCGGAAACTGGACATGAGGGAGCCTGAAGTCCTTCACCTGTTTGACAAGCGTGAGCACCCGGCAAGACTGAGGAGGGATCACTTCCTGTCAGATTCCTCTGCAGTTTTTCCTTAATCTCCTCCACACTCGCCGCCCCCGAATCCTGTCTGGCACTTAAACTCTCATTTGAAATTGAGTGGAAACCTGATGGGAAAAAAAAAATACAACAAAATCACATGTTAATGCTGTAGAACATCATTCAGATATGAAAAGAATAAGAGGGAAAATAGGACGCATCAAAGAAAAGCAGCAAACTAAAAAGCTGCATGTCTAGTTTCAATACTTTTTTGGTTTAACTGATATAAATGTGTTTGTTCATCAAAACTCACAGACGCTGAATGTTTACAAAGTCTGGTCTGATTAGTTTGGATTTCAATATAAAAGTTTTAAACTAATTTATTTTGTCAAACTTATTGCAGGTCAGAAGGACAACATGCAACATTTAAGAAAGTCGGCTCGTTCTATTAAAAGAAAAGACTTAACTTAAAAAACATGTTTATCTTCCTTGCAGTAACATTTTAAAGAAAAAAAAAGAATCTAATCGGTATTGGTACTTAAACTTGAGTATTGGCTCTAATATCAAAATAATTTACACAATGTTGAGCTCTAGCAACCTACAAACGGTTATATTTTTTATAGATAAACTAGTCTTTGCATTTATAAACACATTTTTTCTCTCGATGTCTTGAAAACTAAGCTAAAACTGAGACTGCAGACTCAGAGGTTTGTTTTATTGTCCGCTTGTGTTGCTTCACAGTATTCTGGCTCTTGTACAGCTTTCAGTAAACACAACACCATCAGAGGAAACCCCTCTGGGAAATACTCATAAAAACGGGGCCTCGGAGCGATGTGAGAAGCAGGCGAGTCATTCTGGTTGTTCAAAGACTTTGCTTTTTTTCCGTGTGGTTGTGTGTCAGTGACCCTGGAGAGTTTTAGTAAAGAATTGTATTCCTGCCAATAATCACTGAAGAGATAAAGTATATTTAAGCACTGATTTTTAATTCAAATTTTCTTCATACAGAGAAAATTTGAGTGAGTCTGATTAACCTAAATGAGATTCTTCCTCTTACCATCTGTTAGGTGGTGATATATTACTTGTGTTCACAGTATAATGAGGCTTTTGTTTCTTACCACAGTGTCCCATTTGTGCAAAGGCTTCCTTGCTCTCCACCACCTCCTCTCCCACTCCCTCATCCGCCTCAATCTCTCTTTTCTCATTCTTCTTCTTCTCTCTTGTCTCGTCAGCGTCCCCACTGTCTCTATTCTTATCGAGCGCTCTGTCAGGACTCTGCAGTGCTCCGCGGTGTTGAAATCTGACTTTCTGCTTTAACGCTTCACCACCGGGGAATCCACCGTGGTGCCGAGTATTGTGGCCAGGTCCCTCATGAGCAAAGTGGCTAGTTTTAGCTTGGCTTGAAACCCACGTCTCCTCACAGCTCGTGAAATCACTGTCCGCATAACCAGGGAGGGCGTCCAGCTGAGAGTCAGCTAAGTGCTGGGCCGATGAGGGGCGTGGACGCAGCCATCTCGGATACTGCTGCGGGCGCCTCCATGTAGCTAATGGAGGCAAAGCGTCAGGCTTTCTCTCCTTCCTTCTTCCCTCTCTTTCCAGATATAAGCAGTCTGTGCTGCTTGGGGACTGCTGGCGAGATGCGGTGCCAGGGTGAGCGACGGCCGCCTCTCCGGGGGTGACGTCTGCCGAGGGCCGAGGCCTCTTCAGGATCTCAGTGCATTTGTCCACAATGTGCCACATCTGGAGGAAACTGGCCACAGTGACGTAGTTAACAATGTCGTCCTGCACGATGGTCAGCTGGCCCGTGTAGGCAGAACTCAGGACGCTCTCAAAGGCCACTGGGTCCATAACTGAAGGCAGCGAAACAGTGGTGACATTCTTCAGTAACACCTGTTGACAGACAGGAACAAGGACATGCTTAGTGTCTGGACAAAAATGTGGGCAATCAAACAACAACAAGCTTTTATAAATGAATGAATCAGCAAGCACAATATAATGCACACTGATGTATCCAGATCTACCTGGTCATGAAAGTAAGGGGAGGATGCAGCCAGCACACAGCGGTGGGCCCTGAACACTTGACCTTGCACCTGGATGGAGAGGTCACACAGCCGGCCCTCTTCCCGCTGGCGGTTCAGATTGTCCAAAACAGCAGCACGAGCACCAGGGAAGCACACCTGGACAGTCGGACCGGCCGGAGCAGAAACACTGCAGGTCGGATCCATGGTCCCACAAAACTGTAGACAGGATTCAAAGATTACAAAGAGAAAGTGGTCAGTCATTTATGATAATCTGAGTTCAAATTATATACCATATATTGTTAAAGTACTACTGTACATTATTTGGCACTTTTTAAAAGTTTTTTCTTACATTTTATCTTGTATACATGCAAATTAAAAGATATAATAGTGTTAAACATCCAGATAAAAAGGCTCTCAGTTATTGATCCCACTAATGGCTATTTACTCAAGTGGTTGTTAGGTCTTCATGATCTGACTGTCAATTAGTTATTTTCCTGACTGAAGGTCCCTAAAAAGACTAATTTCACTAATAAATTAGATAAACAAAAGGGGACAGCTGTAAATCTGGGACAAGGTAATGTTTGACAGGTTTGCTTCATAACAACTAATTAATTGCCTGATAACAAGAGCTTAACTTTCAATTACCTGCTTATCATTTCTATGCAAGCCCACTGTAGGCAACCAGTAACACTGTAATTTCAGGTTTAGCGTCAGACCAGACGAAAGTAGAGAGAATGTGTTGAGATTGTTATTAAGATCCTTTTGTTGGCATCGAAAACTGTAAAAATCAGGTAGAAATGGAAGTTTCCACCTGATGCTCACTATCGCAGTTAGCTTGTTAGCTTCCCAGGACACTAAACGTAAAGTTAGTTAACGTCGCTTGTATTTTGACGTAAGACAGTTGTCGTTTTAAGTTGTATTATAAACACAAAGTCTGGTCACAAAAGCAGAAAACAGTTTTTCGTGTTTTTGATTCACTGAATGTCACCTTTTCGCTCATGTAGCTTATGCCCCTTCCTGTGTTAGCCTGCTGCTAACCAGAAGTCACTATTAGCAAGCTTGCTAGCTAGCTAGTAAGCTAACGTTAGCTCAATTACTTTACCTGTAATATGTCGGTTTGTCGTATTTTCTACTTTTACAGAGAACGCTGCTAGCTACTGGGAGCACACCATTATTACCGTGAATCATAGATCCGCAGTACAATCGTGTTTTATGTCAAAACAGCAAGCTAGGAAATGCTAATAGCAGCTTGCCCGTAGGCGTAGCTGATGCTAGCTGTTTGACAAATCAGCATCAGCATCCTCACACACAACGTGAGTGGGTGTTTTGGTGTGAAATATCAGTCCGGACTTTTATTAAATGCCATCACACTGGCCACGTTAAATCTGCGGATTTAGCTGCAAGAATGTCGAGTTAATACGATAATAACAAAAAAAAGCTGAATCCACAACCGTGTGGGCAAGTTATTTTGGAAGTTATTGACCCAACCGGCGTTATGTGATCAACTTGTGTTGACAGAGAGATTCCATCATTGGCTCACCCCGCCCCGCCGGAGCTCCGTTAAAGGGCCAGTTCAGCCTATTTTCGGTGCATCGTGTGAACTGTTTGAGCCTTTTCTTTCTCGTTAAATGTGCAGAAAACTGTAGGCGAGAGCCCCCCCCCTCCCCTCTGCAGTTTTTTCCAGACAAAAGCTAAAAGCTAGCATCGGTTTTTTAAAGCCAGCCGGGGGGGAAGAGGCTTAAACAGTCGTCACATACATACACAGCATCTGGTGGGGCATTCACGCACCGCCGTTTTTTTTCCCTTTACCGCAGTGCATCTGCAGCATCCTCTGATCCGAGAGACAGGGGTGCCGCTGTGGCGTAGGATTTTAAAAAAAAAAGCAAAAAAAAAAAAAGCATCGTGAACTGGAACAGGACGTGTTTTTATAATTATTATTATATTTTTTTTTTTTTCTCGGGCTTTTTATGTAGCCGTGTGCGCCCGCGCTGGGTCTTTTTTTTTTTTTTTTTTTTTTTTTTTTTAAAATAAATTTTATTTAATAATAACACACACTATACCACCACGCGCGCGGGGGGGACAACAAAAAGGTTATAAAAAAAAAGTATTTACA
>JAQNCA010000008.1:3736711-3747110 GCA_029783725.1 Acanthurus tractus
TTTTTATTTTTTTATTATTTTTTTTTTTTTTGGGGTTTTTTTTTTATGTGTGGGGGGCCGCGGTGTGTATTTTTTTTTTTTTTTTTTTTTTTTTTTTTTAAACTAAATATTCTTGAAGCATCTCTCTCTCTTCCACCACGCGCGCGGGGGGGGTCATCAGACAGGTGATAATAAACAAGTCTTTCCACATTCAGCTGCCATCGCAGGAGTGGACGGTGATTTTTTCTGTTTTCTTTATTTTTTTCCCCTCTCTCCTCCACGAAGAGGAGACTCACCGCGAGGAGAGGAGGCCTGTGATGCGGGACAGGAGGCTTTGATTTCAGCCATCCGGTTATGGATTGACCGTCTTTAGGCCATTAGATTGGTCTGCGTTAAATACTGGTAGCGTGTAGCCTGCAAGAGGTAGCCATTTGATTCTTATCATAGAGCATGCAAATTAATTATATATGCACCGGTTCGTGTAGTGTATTGTAGACGTGCAGTCGGTAGCTGGCATGTTGCACATTATATAAAAACACACAGTTATTGTATTCTTCGTGCATCCGTGCTGTCGGTATTTGGCTAATATAAAGCAGCAGAGCATGTGGCCCCGGGTTGGTCTGATGGTTGCTCTGTGCATTTCACACTAGGACCTCAGGGAAAAGCACAATTAAAAATCTCAGGGTGTTGATCTGGGGAGCACTGTGAGTCACCAGATATCCGGATCGCATCGTATGCTACCTGATAATTAAAAGCAGAGAGGCCCCACCACTTGAATGCATTAGTTGAACAAAGATAAATTAAGAGGGTGTATCAAAGCAGCAATAATTTGTGGCAATAAATTCTGTAGGCTACAGGAAACTGTTGCAGGCTTGAGCCAAAGAATTGTGACACTAACAGTGGTTCAATAGGACTGTTAGGATATCAGAAACAAATTGAGTTGTGTAACGAAAGGCTTTTAGACTGACATATTTTTTTGCACTATACACTGCATGTTTAGCTGATAGCTTCCTGACACACACACATCTGAATTCAGCCTGCACTTTACTGATGCACAGCTCTTCAAATTTACACGTAAGCTTGAGTCTTCGCAAAATATAAAAGAAAATCTTTGCAAGTTTTCATTCATATAACAACAAAAAAAAAAAGGAGGTGCTCAGTTTATGAGCATCATCTTTTGGAGCTCCACACCAGGAGGGTTGGTGTTAAAGTTTGCACTTCCTGAGGCCCCTCCTCAAAAACAACAGCTATTCTAACATCCGGCGATATGGCAGCGTTACATCTCCTTCTCTTTTCTCTTCTGTGCGCCCTGTTCGGTGAGTTGAACCGATTTTCTGCTGCTTTTCATCACATGTTGCTGCACGGTGTTGACCCGGAGTAAAGATTGTGTCTCATTTGTAAACAGTGTATCAGTGTCATGGAGCCTGTGCAGAGGTGGACTCCGACACAGAGGCGGTGGCAGGCGGGGGCTTCAAACTGGGCTGCATCTCCTGCAAGAAGAGGAGCGAGGTGGATGGTTCTGCCACTGTTGAATGGTACTTCAGGGCCAAAGGAGAGTCTGATTTTGTCCACGTGAGTACAAGGCATTTCTGAGGGTTTTTTCAGTCTGAAGCCAGCACAAAATGTAACTGACGCAGCATGCCGCAAAGGGGTTTGAGTTGT
This sequence comes from Acanthurus tractus, assembly GCA_029783725.1. NCBI lineage: Eukaryota > Metazoa > Chordata > Actinopteri > Acanthuriformes > Acanthuridae > Acanthurus > Acanthurus tractus. The sequence goes on from JAQNCA010000008.1 coordinate 3,738,353, forward strand.
GCAAGCGTACTTAATATCAAACTCATCCTGGGCTGCATTCCTTAAAACACAAGTTATTTATATATGCATAACGGTAAGTGCACACCCAAGCTCTCTTGTTTCCGTTCTCCCTCTCTCACTTACTCACACGTTCGCCCTCGATTACATGATAGCAGCCAATGCTGAGGTCACTGTGAGGCTTTCTATGGAATCGATAGTGAAATTTTTACCTAGCAGAGTTCATTAAAGCTTCGGGGATGACAAATATCTGTGTGGACTTCCTGTGTCAGCCACTGGGGTGCTTGCTGTGATAATAGAGCCTCACATGTGGTTTTGTTTAAAGTTATTCAAATGGGATCTGACTTTTAATGCGAAACATGTAAGTTTTCCGAGAAAAAATGATACAAAGAGCCCTTTTAGGCAAAACATTCGGAGGTTTGAGACACTGAGTTCAATGCTCCTCTCTGTGGCAGATGATGCTTAAAAAACAGATGATTGTTTATTGTGTATCTGTCTGTAGATGTGCAAAGACTTAACTCCTTGCATTTGTTTTTAGTCTTCTTAAAAGGTTTATTTTCTTTGTTTTCATGGTAGCACTGAAGGAGCACAGTTTTGTTTATAGAAAGAATGACACTAAATTCTACCTTGAACTTTGATTTGCATGCTTTCGGGCCTCCTAAGATCATCTCCTACCAATACTACCATCTACATCCACCATACCTGCATCCATGACATAAAATAAACTACCAGAGGAGAAACTTAGAGGAGTACAAGAAACAGTCCAAGGCGGACGGGAACATAAATAATGAATACAACAAAAGGAGAAAGCATGGAGCTTACGTTAAACATAATACACTGAAATGTCTATATATTAGTTGTAAATCATGCAAATCACAAGGGAAATATGTTCAGACGTAGTACGTTCTCTATCACAGCAGCACTCACATTAATGTCTCTGTGGTTTCAGATCTACACCTACAACGAGGGAGGCCCCACCATCGAAAACGAACAATTTGTGGAACGTTTGGACTGGAACGGGAGCAAAAGGAGCCCTGACATCCAAGATGCGTCCATATACCTGCTCAACGTCACCTTCAACGACACAGGCACCTACCGCTGCTTCTTCAACCGCATCCTCTTCTACCCCAACTATGAATACAACACCGTCGTCAGCAAGGTCGTCCACCTCACCGTGGTGGCTAAAGGTACAATGAAATCAACCGCAGTGCTCAACCATTGCATAACTCTGTGATTCAAAGCATTGAATGGATGGCTGAAATCAATATTACATTTTTGAAATATACTGTGGCAGAGTGAAATGCTTTTCAAAAAGGTTTGAAAAGGGCCTCCTGAAGTGATTTAAGCAATCAAATTTCAATCCTTTTCAGAAGTGTTGTCAATGCATTTTGATTCATTTTAGCCAAGTTATTTAATCCATTTAACACATAAACTGACTGCATGAGGTCCTTGGTGCATTTTTGAGACCTTAAGAGACATAATGAGTGAATGAAAGAAAAATGGCTTCATAAAAAACACTTAATCTTTCATCATGGATGGTGATAAACACCTCACTCATTCAGCTGATTGGATGTATGATATACAGTTTCTTAAAAGGCATTCAGAGCCTAAAACAGTCAACATATGCTATAACATATACAACAGATGGCACATTTTTCCATAAATGTGTATATGAGAAGGGTGTAAGACCAACATTGATGTGGGAACAAAGTGATTTTCTCTTTTAATTTAATGCACATGATGTACTTTTACACCTTACATATGAAGTAAATATAAGGGAAGTGAAGTTAAACAATGTTTTAGAAGTTGCAACACAGGACTTAAACATTTCCTTTATTATTCTGGTGCCTGCACTTCTGGTGAGGAATATTGAAGAATTTAATTTAGCAGAGAGGTTTTACTGTCCTCTGGCCTAGAAACTAAAAAGTAGTTTGTGACGGTCCTTAAGGTTTCATTGCACCCAGCTGACATTCACGAAGGCTCCAAATTAAAACCCCATATTTTGTAGACTAGACTTTTCTCATCACAAACTCAATTCCAGATTGTTTCTGCTTCCTAAGAGCACAAAAGCTTTGTCAGGTTGTCTGTTTTCCTGTCTGATTCTTGATTTTCTTGCTTCCTGCTTGCAGCCACCAGAGGAACAGCTTCCATCGTGTCTGAGGTCATGATGTACGTGTCCATCATTGGTCTCCAGGTCTGGCTCCTCATAGAGATGATATACTGCTACAGGAAAATAGCAGCAGCTGGGGAAGAAGCATTACGAGAAGCAGCGTAAGTATTTTTTAATGACATACATCTGTATGGACACATTATCATGATGTGTTTTAAAGTCTTGTTTCTCCTGTTATGTTCATTTGGTTTTAAACTTTAGGATATTACAGTACATTTGCTTATGTTTTGTATATTAGAAAATGCTTTCCTTAACTAATGGAGACCTTTAAATGACAAAAATAGGTAGTCAAACTAAAGACATTCTCATTTCTTGAATACCAGACACTTTGAGGATACAAAGTTTTCTACTTATACAAATATTGAAGAGCCCAAACAAAGTACTCGATTAACAGATATTTGCTGTTGAAAGGTTTTTGTCCACCATTTATCAATGTATTTCTCTGGCTTGGGCGTGCAAAGCTTTAAATAATACACGCTCGGTGTAGGAGCTGGCCTTAAAATGGATACATGTTACTGTAAAAGAATGAAATGTGGTTTTTTTTAATGATTTTAACTCGATTGACTTGAACATGCAATTTTGCTTCATGGACGGAAAGCGAGTTGTCAAAAATTATGTTTTTTAGCAAACAGAGAGTCGAAAAACTATAAAATGAAGGAAGCTATTACAGTTTGTTAGTGTAGTAGCTGTAAAATAAGATTATAAACATATAAGGCCGTTAGCTTATGAGCTAACAGAGGAGCAGAAGGCTAACTGTCAGCTAACGTCTGTCAGCTAAATAAAAAGAAGCTAGGCAAGCTATTAGCATTTTGCTTGCTGGCTAGCCCGCTAGCAGCTAGCTCGCCAGCTACAGTTGCTAGCTTACTGACTGAAGCGAAAATATCCCACAGCTTAATTTTATGACCATTTTTTTAAGGAACAGGACCTTAACTTTAAAAACTAAGTCATAAACTCACCGATGTGTTTAAAAAAAACAATTTGTGTAAAAATTATGCTTTGAAAAGTGTGTATTTCCCTGTGAAAGCTACCAATGGCTACTTTTTAATGTTGTATTGCTAAAGTCAGACCTATAATTCAAACCTTTGTTAAATTTCGTTCACATGTCTCTCATTTTGTCCGCTCAATATTATTGTCTGTCCTCTTGTCCTGTGACCTTTATTTGTTTTTAAGATTATCAGTGTTTCCATTGTGTTTGTGTGTTTTCACTTGTGTGTCTTTGTCCAACCTTTCATGTCCACTTGTCATGTTTTCGTCTTGTCCGTCCCATCCTGTCTTCCTCCTCCTTAGTAAAAACCAAAACCAAAACCTCCCTCCTGTAAGTCAAACCTGACCCGTCATACAACCATAGCTGTGATGTTTTTGATTTTTGCAATTTTTCACCCTTTTCATTGTGCTTAAGTAAAAAGTTAAACCTTCTGATAATCACAGAGGGTCCCCTTTTTTAATTTCCTTCCAGAAATGCTGAATATTTAGCGATAGCCTCGGAAAGTAAAGATAACTGCGCTGGGGTGCAAGTCGGAGAATAGCACAGGTACGTTGGGATCTCCACGAGAAAATGCATGTCAGCAGCATCTTTCCACACTAAAAGGTCTCATTTGTCATTAGTGTACATAGCAGACACACTCAAGACATTAAATAAGTTGATGAATATCAGATTCACAGATTCTTTTGTTCAATTTTAACTGGGGTTTAAATCTCAGTTTTTTGTGTTGTGTCAATATAGCAACACAAGGTTTATAATGGTTTTCACATCCAGCTTTTTTTTGTCGAAATAGTTTTTGGTATTTTGTTCACAAAATTTATATTGATATTTATATTATTACACTGAGGATATAATACAAATACAGAATACAAACAAGATCCTCCTGAATGATTATGTTGAATCTACACCATGTCTATTAAACTGCACTAGCTTTGGTAAAATATAGCTAAAAATTGGATTATATTTTATGGGTTTTTATGTTAATTGATGAACTGGATTTTCAATAAAATTATCTTTAAATGAGAGCTGTTAAATCAATTAAAATGTGTCTTTTTGTGTCTTCAGGCTTCTTCCCTGGACTGCAGAAATCGCTCCACCCTCTGACCTGCATGTAGACAACTTGGGTGAAAAATTTCTCTTCATCTCAAGTCTCTATTTTACCTTTTCCTTGAATAAGATCACAAATGGATATGACATACAAAGAGAGCATGGTACCAGCACTGTAAATAGTATTCTGCGCGTAACAGCATGTCCTGCACTTACATGAGAAACCATTATGCATCAATGAGCCACATTGTCAAAAGCATAGACTGTGGATACAGTAATTCTTACAGTATATATGTAGTCACAGATTTATATAAAATGTAGTGATACTATGGCGGTCTGTGGGACTCCATGAGGCTGATTGTAAGAGGAAGCTTTTTACTACATCATTACCACCTAATGTATAAACAATGAGACACTCGACATGTATGGTAAAGTCATTTATAAACTAGAATGTGATGGATTACGATAGACTTTCTTTCCAGTTGCTAGTTGTACATTCAATGAAATCTTAAGATGTACTAATAAAAACTGAAAAAGTCTATGTGATGGAGAATTATTCTGCTAATAACACACATCACCATAGGAATCATTTTTTATCAGTCGTTTTTATTTTTATACACCGAGGCAATCCAGATGTTGCAGCTTTATGCTTTCACATCAGGAAAAATCATCCACAGAGCTAATAAAGCTCTATTATAACACCTTATTGAATTTACAGCAGACCCTTAAGATCACACCCACCATCATACACACGATCAAAACCAGATCAGATTCGTAGATTTTAAAGATTCTTTCACAATTAAACCTTCAGAGAATTTGGCTTATTAGATTTTCAGCCACTAGTTAGATGTGAAGATACACACCACTCTTATGTCTGCGTGTTAATCTGCATTTTTTTTACCTTGAAAGTTAGAAGTGGCAACGAGGTCGTACCTGAGTCAAAGACAAGCGAGTAAAAAGTCGGAAAACCAAGATTTCACAGGGTGCAGAGAGTGAGGAATTGCTAGCAAGGCCATTGTTAGTAATACCAGGTGATAACACACGGAGTGCATACAAACACCATAGAAACATGTAAACATATAGAAGTTGACAGAACTGTGTGAACACCTGATAATGTACATAGCAACCATGATGGACTTCGAGGGCAGGGTCGGAGAGGTTTCAGAGTTCAAATGAAATGCACCATAAAGTACAGAGTCGGAGTTAGGAGATCGTTAGCTTAGCGTAGAATAAGGCCCGAAGATGAGGGAAGCTATTATGACTCCAGTTATGAGGGGAAAAAAAACACAAAATGACAAAACAAATGTCTTTCAGCGCCTGTAACTCTCATTAATTACAGGTTGTATCTGCCAGATACAGTAAGTGAACACAAGTTTTAAAGTATAAGCCTCTCGACATCCATGATTACACCATATCTGATCACCTGGTGGTGATGACAGAACTTTCTTAAAATCATTACACCTGTCTGTTCTTGGATCAAGGAACAGCTACAGCACTTTGCTCCCTTTGCAACTACAAAGTGACAAGCTTTTTGTGTTGATAACACTAACAAAGTTTTTATTGACACAAGAAATTTAAAGGTGCTTTCCAGCTTTAGACAGATTCAGGCGAGCTGATTCCCCCCGGTCTAAGTCTTAATGCTAAGCTAGGCTTTTCACCTCCACACTCAAACTCTGTAACAGCGACAGACAGGAGAATAGCATCAATCCTCTCAGCTAACTCTTCAAAAAAGGCTGATGGGAATTATTTCCTTAAATGTTGACACTAAAACCTCCATCCCCTACAGCTGTAACACACAGTCCGTGTCGGGGTACTGAGGCAGGTTGAGCTGGTACTTCCTCTCCAGGCCCGGTGGCACAAACCGGCCTCCCAGGAAGTGATATCGTCCTCTGAACATGGAGGCAGACTTCTTGGGAGCAGTGAGTGAGATGAGCATGTCTGGCTGCAGTCCATCTGCACTGCCCTCCTCCACATCCCAACCTTAAAACAAAGACAGGCCGTCAAAACCCTGGGAGTCATGCCCATTTAGGATATTAGTTTTTGAGAGGGTTCAGTTTAATGGCAGAGCTACAGGAAAATTTAGAGGATTTAGAGGATTCTCATTTTTTAAAACGTGTTGCAACTTTAAAATGCTGCATCTAAAAGGTATTGTAGGTTTTAGATAAATGGAAACAACAATGTAAAATCAAACCCTTCAAAAAAACACACATTTAAACAAACAGACCACAATTTTCTGCATCTATCAAATCTCTGGCACCTGAATTTTCTTAACCTTCTGGACCTGTAAGTGTGAATTCAATATTCTTGTGTGGACTGACCTGAGGGGATGTCGATGCTGGCTATGGGGACGGTCGTCTTCTTCATCACGTTTAAGATGGAACCAAAAGGCTCTCGCACGGCCCCCTTGAAGCTGAAGCCGAAGATGGCGTCTATGACCAGGTTGTAAGCTTCATCTATCACTTCAGCCTGAGAAATAAGACTTTATTTAATTAAAGTTTTGTGTTTCTTATACATAGTTTCAAAAGAAAAACAAACATCAATACTTAAATATCACAAAGTGCATGTCTGATGAAGGTCTATAACAGTTAAGCCACTATTTTAAGACTCTGTAGGACTACAGTATCATAACCTGTGTTGTTTGTTAGAACAGAAACTCCTCCACAGGCATAATTATGGCTTCATCAAATATAAACTGCAGTCTCATTCTCATATAGCTGGAGATAAAGCGCCCACTCATAAACAATACACAGATAAACTGTCTTCAGTGCTGTAGATAAGAAAGCTGCATAACTAATTAACACCAAACCTCAGGCATCTCAGTCAGGAAGGGGATTTCCATTTTCTGGCACTGTGTGGTCAGGCCCTGGAACAGAGGCTTGTTTGGTCTCTTCGGGTAAAGGATGGTGGGCTCATAACCCTGCAAGACGACACACAAAGTGGCCACAGTGGCAATACAGTGGTGGAGTGTTAATGCAGTGTGCTGCACTGCAAAAGCAGAACAAGTAAATGCATTAATATCTTATAATTGTATTTGAATAAACAAAAATGTCAATTCTGCCACAAGATGTTCCTCAAAACAATGAAAACAAAAAAAACTTCTGCTTCTTCTTTTTCTCTGTGTTTTGACAGAGAGCCCCCTGGTGGCTGAAATTACATATTGCGCATTGAAGTGCTGTTCTTGAAATGTTCTTGGTTAGTATCTGCTTGTGCAGAGGGACACGAGTAAAAGACACTCACAAAGAGTTTAAGATGCCGTGCACAGACCAGTCCATCGCCACCGTTGTTACCCGGACCAGCAATCACCAGCAGGGAGGGTCGGGCTTTGACCAGGGAAGTAACCGGATACGCCTGCAGGAAGAAACGGACGGAAAAAAAATCCATACAGCAATGCACCACAACTGGTGTTTAACAAGGGAGAGAGGATTTCTTTACAGGCTTTAAGATAAATGGAGTAACCTGATCGTTCCTCTCTTCGGGCAGTAATGTCATTTCTGTCAATGCAAGACTTGTTTTCCTGGAAACACAACTAGACTTTTGTGGGAAACTGGGTAAAACTTTTATCTAAAAGATTTTTAAGGGGTTTGCACTAAAATTAAAAATTAAAAAACACCTGACCATGGTGACAGAAAATGACTATTTTATATAAACGACTTTATTTGTATTTTAGGTGCACATTGGTTTCTACTCACTTTCTGCTTTAAAGCACTTTGAACTGTGTTTACATGTATGATTTACGACAAAAAAATAATAAAAACTAAAGAATAAGGGAAATGGAGTCTGATTAGAATGGATAGCAAACAAACAAAATCCCATTAAAAAACTTTTGACTGTGAATAATAGACAAATACAACACATGTAAACACATGATCCACTGAGGTGTTTTCAGTAAAAAAAAAAGGCCTGAAACGATATTTTTTTACATCGTTTTCTTGTTTGAGGTCTCACCCTGGCGACGGCTGTGGCACAGCTGAGTCCTGCCAGCTCCATCAGCTGGTCCACGCTGAAGCCATACTCACTGAAGAGCTCCTCATCAATGTGCTGCGCCTCCTCCTGCCTGTGGAGCATCGGCAGGTCAGTTTGGACAGTCGGCACACATACAGTCGGTAAATGATTCGTAAAATTCTCTGTGTACAACATTTAAAACTTCACCCGAGGTATTTGATGGTCTGAGCCATGGTGGACGCTGGTCTGCTACTGAAACAGTCCTTCTTGATGCCGTTAGTTGCAGCAGACCGTGGACATGTCACCGTCTGAGAGAGGACTGATGTGGCCCTTGAGGTCACCAGGAAGCCGATCCCAAACAGAGTCCGAACACTCAACATCCAGATGGATCCAGACTCCTGAGACGGAAGAGACCACAGGGATCAGCGCTGGACTGAAAGCAGCCAGACGCCACACCGATCTGCCTAACTGTTGGTTGCTTCTTTTAACAGACTGAGTTAGGAGCAGCAGTGAGGATTTCAGGTTAAATAAGATGTAGGTGTCACGTCTTTTTAAATTGATTTAGGATGCTGAGGCCTCTGGAGACTTGATTTAAGCCTGATGAGCTCCATGGAGCTGGT
>JAQNCA010000008.1:3753598-3767672 GCA_029783725.1 Acanthurus tractus
AAGTATTTTAGTTCAGTTATTTACTTGACAGCGACATTAAATAAATGGCTTACCTTGGTATTGTAGGTCTTCTCAACCTCATCCTTGAATATTTTGATTTGCAGTTCGTGCTGGTTACGCATCTCCATCAGTGCCTCGGCCAGCTTGCTTTCAAATTCCTGCTGGTGGCCGTTATCCAATTCGACCATACGGGACTCATGGCGCCGCTTTATCTCCCGCAGTTCCTGTCAGAGTGTCATCAAAGTCATCAATCAACAAATGCAGGTTTTTTGCAAGAACAGACATGTAAAGATGTGATAAAAGAAAAAAAGACAGGTGAAAGAAGGAAAAAATCAGTTTCCAGAGTGATTCATTGATAATGATAAGCGCCTGACCTCAGAGTGGAGGTTCTTCTGAAACTCCAGCTCCTCTTTAAGGGTCTGGATACGATTCTCTCCATCCACCCTCCTCAGCATCTCATCCTGCAGCTGCTTCCTGGCATCTTCCAAACTGGCGTCCAGCTAAGAAAGCAAAACAGAAGCTGGATATTAGAACAAACCAATAAACAAATATTCACACAAACAGGCTGCAGAGAACAAAAATATGCAGTAAATATAGTAAGAAGAGAGAAAAGAAGGGAGGCTCCCCTTTAATCAGAAGGTCTGAGCTCAGTGGCCATGACAGAAAAAGTCAGCCAACATGTCCTTCACAGACAACACATGGATACTGATGCCACAAAGTTTATTTTTTATTTTTACTTAAGAAAATTAAAGCCTGGGGCTCCAAGGCCTTTTTAAAACGCTAGTGGAAATGCTCAAAAATATGAAACCATAAAGACAAAAGTAGGATTATAAGTGTGCCTTTGATAAGCTGACATTTATCTTTGCAAAGCGGAAAACACAAAGGATCACGACGGCCTTGCAAAGAGCCAGTCAGCATGCAGGCTAACTGCAGAGAGATGGACCCCAGATGTGTTTCCATCGAGTTAACATGAGCGTGGGTTTGAGTTCACCTTGGCAACCTGCGTCTTCAGGTCCCTGTTTTCCACCTCCAGGTTACGCTTCTCTCCCAGAGCTGTCGTCAAAGATGCGTCCTTGGAGTTCAGCAGAGCCTCCAGGTCTTTGAGTCTCAGCAAGGCTCCAGCCAAGTCTGACTCCTTTTTGGTGTTCCTGATCAAACAAGAAGGGTTTTAGATGTTAGGTTGTTCTTTCTTGGATGTATGTTATAAAACTGATTGGGGAAATTCCAGTCACTAAAAAAGGGGACAGACTTGGTAACTTAAGAAAGAAGTGGAAACAGAATTACTACAGTTTCCTTTACACAGTCTAATGAAACAAAGATGAGCTATTTCTGAATAAGGATGTAGCCTGGATGAAATGAAAACAGGGGAAAGACCATGGTGCATATGACTCATAGACCACAGTGATCTGTATCCAGTCCCGTGTATCTTGTAGCCACAAGCCACAGCCTTTGGTGTTTAGTAGTGATGCTGCCATGGCAACGGCTTGGCTGAGCCAAATACACAACTGCCTTCGTCTCAATATTTGTGGAAAAATAATGCAGGCGAGAGTGGAGCCCTCCAAACACTGCCACGTATTGTGTGCATAGTGATTACTTTGGTGAAGGAGGAGAAACTGGGGAAAGAGTTAGTCATCAGGCTCTGGATGTGGCAGCATGGGAAGGAGTCGGCCTGGAAGTCCAACGTCAAGCAGCAGTGAGCAATGAGGAGGGTATGCCAAAGCTTGGGAGTGGCGCCTGCAGCAGGGCGACTCTGCTCACAGAGTGTCAGCAGGAGTTACAAAAGCATCGGCTATTAAGAGCTAATGAGCTAGTGCGTCCTGCTGCTGTGGGTACACGTGCAGGAGGGTTGGAGATACTCATGCTGCATTCACAAAACTCTCTCACTCGTGCATTCATGGACAAATGGATGCATTTGATTGAGAAAGAATTGGTTGGAGAAATGGGATTTTAGAAGCCTTGAGGCAGCTGTTCCTTCTCCTGATCATAAGATAAACAGTTTTTCTGCATCAGCAGTGTCTTTTCATTTGATTTGATGTCATGTCAGGCTGGTTTGTTTTATTTTAGTCCAGGATGTTTTTATGATCTTGGAAAAGAAGCCAACAGTTACACAGCTTTGCTCATGAAAATATTTTCTAGGAAGGTTTGTAATTCTGACTAGAACGACATTACTTCAGCTCAGCCACTGTGGTCACAAGTGATAATTAAAGTATAGTCGTAATGCCAAAATGTTGTGTAACAACAGACTGAATAGAGAAGAATCATAAAGAAACAAAACTGACTCAGTTGTGTCAGTTATTCAGCAATATCCATCTAGTTTGCCAACATTAGCCACCATTAGTTACTGCTCATACCAGACCATGTGGGCAGCAGAACTGAGCGTGCTGAAGAAGGTGTTTGTGAACTATGAACAAAGTCTCACTTTAACGGGGCAAAAACTACATCTCACAAACATTTAAAAAATTATACACTAAGAAATTCAAGTCCTCTAACATGGTTAGACCCCCTTTTAAATACCCCTGACCTCACATTTGTTAATGTGTTTTATCACTGTTTAAAAAATGTTCCTTCACTTTCTCCACTAGCACCACCCCTGAAGTTCATGTGCATGCGTAGTAAACACTCTCTGAAACACTGTCAGATTAAAAATTTGGATCGGAGTTATGTGCACCTTGCTTTCAGCTCCTTGTAGTCCTCCCTCAGCTTGCCCAGCTCCAGCTGCAGACGAGCTCGCTCTTTGGCCACGGAGTCCAGAGTCTGACGGGCATCTGCCAGCTCGGTCTCATAGGCAGCCTTCAGGCCTGTCAGCTCCCGGCTCACCTCTGTCTCTGACTCAGTGATACGCAGACGCAGGCCCGAGTTCTCAGCCTCTAGAAAGCGCACCTTATCAATGTAGACGGCCAGCCGATCGTTAAGGTTGGACAGGTCCTCCTTCTCCTGGAGCCGGGTGATTCGGTTTGGGGACAGAGGTGAGTTTGCACCTCTGGGAGTGTTTTTGGGCGTTGCCATTGCAATGATCTGCTATCTTGCCAGAAAAAGATGTGATTATCAACTTAATAAGTAGAAAATTTTTGTGTTTAATTCACAATAAATATTCAGTTTTGTTTTAGTTTTAATATATACAAGAAAATACTATAATTTTATTGTTTATCGTGCATACTGTACATGGGAGGATTAAGGAAGTTGAGCATGCTGTTCAGTTTACAACACTACATTTCAACATTCACTGCTGTTAGAATTAAAATAAATCCAGAGAATAATGCCACCAAACATGCAAAATTTATCCTTAAAAGTATTTTTTACTTTTATTTTTAAGGAAAAGAGTTGACGTATGAACTTCCGTATGTGTTTGCTAAAATCAAAGTAAATTACATGTTCTCAAGTGACATGGAACATAATTCACTGTTAAACTTCTAGAAACTTCCAGTTAATTTGTGTGAAATTACATTTAACATGCAAAGGACGAAGAGCAATTCAGGAGACATAGGAGGGGTTATCGACTCCACCCGAAAATCAAAGAAATGTCTCCGCACAAAAGATGCCAAACTGTGACAGAAAAGATTTACCTTAAAAGCTGTCAGATGAAGAGAAAACTCTGTGCCGCAGATGTTTTCTGGATTTCTCTATTAATAATTCTGATCTTTTTTTCTTTTTTGTTATGCGGCGGGTCCTCTTCGTCCTCTAACACTGTTCAGTCAGTTACTGCACTGTCTGTAAATCCATCTGAGAGTGCCCATATAGGAAAGAATGAGATGGGAGGAGAGGAGAGAGGTTTGCCTCAAGTTTGGCACTTGGTAGGTGGTTGTTCCTCTCTCTCTCTCTCTCTCACTCTCTCTCTCTCTCTCCCTCTCTCTCTCTCTCTTTGTGTCTCTCTGTCTCTGCCACTGTAATGGGTGTGCACTCCAAGAAGCTCACAATGCCATGTGATACATATAAAGGGTAATTTTAAGCAGATCTACTGCCTGAGAGTTGAATCTCTACGCATACTTTGTTTCACTCAAGCTGTACTTTTCAAACTTTTCCATGAAGTTAAAATAGTTATATAAGACTTCTCGGATTATTTTAACCCTTTAATACAGAACAAGAGATTTTCATGTAAGCTTGTTTTTCATGCACACTGACTAGAGATAAGCTAATCTACTGGCATTACTTCCTTATTCTTCAATGAAAATGTCAGAAAAGAATGTGTTACGATACACACATCCACCAGCTTTGATAAAACAGTCCTGTCTCAAGAGATTAATGGATTAAGAGTCACCTCATGAGAGTCTGACACAGCGAGGAAAAAAAGCTAATCATGCTCTGGCAGATTTCATTCAAGTTATACCAGTTTCTTCATGCAAATTAATGCAAACTCAGGCATATGTGAATTTTGAGCCCATTTTTGGGAAGCATGCTTGTGGTCAAAGACAAAGGTGCTTAAAAGGAAATAAAGGGAAAAAAAGTGGATGGTAAATATAATGTGTAACAACATGACATAATATATAATATTATATAACATTATGTTATGCTGATGTATTGTAATGTGAGTTACGTATTTTCATCAGGTCGTCCAGCAGATCCCAGATCTTTTGAACAATTATTCTTAAAGCAGAGGTAGCAAAAGCACACACACTCCTGACTTGGGAGAAAAAAATGACTTTGGTTGTTGAGGAAGTATGGATTCAACTTCTCTGCTCAAGTAAAGTGAAAAAAGTTACAGGCTTTGACATGTACTCACAATACAAAAGTAAAAAGGAGGGAATTCCACTGGTTCTGTAAATAATTGATAATTTCCCTAAAATGAAATTAGTGTCATTTGCAAATACAAAGAATGGAAAATACAGATGTTTATTTTCAAATGTTAGGAATAAAGATAACAGGTTGCTAGAAAGTTACTAAATACTCAAGTAGCCTAAAATATGACCCTGAAATTTTAAACTGGTAGGCCTACGTTAACATATTTTTACAACATTATAACTTAATTAAATTAATATTGTTACATTTATCTTATTTAATCATTAATACTTTTGATGTATTACTTTTTTTAAAGGAACCCCTTCATAATAATTGACCATTATTTCTCCCGAGATTTATCTTATGATCCCTTTACAAACACCAAGTCTGGAACTAGTTATCTTGGGAAAAACATCATTTTGATGGGCATGACGGGAGCTGATGTCCGCTTTTCAACAGCTACCGCTTCCGCATGGTATTTTGCTCGCCTCTCTTTCATATTAAGATTTTCTAAGGATTCATTCAGTTTATTTACTGTTGTTGTGTGTGTAATACGGCTAGCTGCTGTTTTCCAGCATATAAACCATTTTCTATTGTCTCTTTGTCACTGATCGTAAATCAGTGTGAAACTGTTGAATTCATTGTTCATCGAGCAGCTCTGCAGCCGCTCATTAAAAACCTCACGATCGCCAAATGAAATGACACGTAGATTTGATGCATTAAACACTTCATTTGTGCATTTAATTACTGAGAAATGTTCGGTCTCAGTCGTGGTTTGCTGTGCGGATTTTCTGCTGAGGACATCACGCCTGCTGACAGACGCACCACCGACTCACACTCCCTGAATTTGATGGAAAAACTGAGAGCAGAGAGACAACGCGACCGCATCTGAACTGCTCCCCAACTCCAATTTGTCTCATCAATAATATTTCATAGTGTATTAACTGTCTAACAGGTCATAAAAGTGAATTATGAGAAGCGTGTGTGGGCGCTGTACGTTGGTTGAGATCCACAATATGGACAGTTTTTGTCATGTGGTTTGTGGGAAAACCCGTATTGGATCACTGTGGTCACCTGGGCAAAGACCTGAAAAAAGTGCCGTTGAAGAGCTGATTGTCAGTGTATGTTAGATAAATGGAGTACTATTACCAAAAGAAAAAAAAAGTACTACAAAAAAACATGCAATTATCTTAAAAGCTGAAGGCAAATGATCAATCTATGTGCAAGTTTTAGCGCAGAAATGCACCGAGGACGGACAGGTAATCCGTTTCTAACCACCAAACTCTTTGTATCCGAGGAGTCACGTGAATACTAGCTTACAGTTTGTATGAAATCGTAAAAAGATAACGCCACAATTACACAAAACGGTACTATTTCTATTATATAACAAACCGTACTAACTAATCCACTCCATATTTTATTGAGCGCATGTGGCAGCCCGCAGCTTTGCGCGGATAAACGACAGCTGTGCGCAGCGGAGCAACAAAACGAAAAAAAAACCAAGGACACAAAAGATTCCTGACAAAACTGCAAGGAAATCATTTAATATCCGAACAACCGGCGGCTCGTCTCAAAGATTTTGACGATCTGAACCCTCCGACCGCAGCACCGCCGCATCCGCGAAGCCGCCTGAGCAGCCGGGCTGTTTTAGTTTTTGTTTTTCCGCACAGACGCAGACGGCTCCGTCCTGCTCGACAGCGGCCTCCATTTTAGCTCCTTGCCCGGTCGGTGCCTCACGTGTCCTGGACTGTCTTCCTCACATGACCCGTGTGTTTGTCCCCGTGATCAGCGCTTCCATCTCCGTAAATCAGTGTCGTTGAATATCAGCGTTTTACACCCGCAGAACCTTCATGGATATGCTGGAGCAGAGTCTGGACAGCTCGGCGAGGTGAGAGGCTGCTGCCCGCTTCCTGCTCAGCCATGGCTCCCATCACGGCCTAAAACCCCTTTTCTCCTTGCATCGCAATGCTCTTGTCAATAACCCGCATGTTTTGAGATACTTTTAATATGTGAGACTTGTCCCGTTTTTTCGCCGATTGGTTGAATCGGAGACTGTGCAGCTTGCGGGTTAAATGCGCGTCGCTATCCATGGAGACATTTTAAGCAGATTTTTTTGCGCCCTTTTGCGAATCTGTAACATCGCGATTACTGTTTTATTTAATTGACTTGAGAAGCAAATGCTCAGCAGCAATTTGGGTTATGTTTTTGCAGTAAAAGCGAACTGCACAGTGCTCCTTCTGTACTTGATACAACTCTTTCAGGGTTAAAATGTCTAAATTTAAAGTAGGAGGGGCGGTGACGGGGCTCTTGGAGTTGTTATTTTTTTCTTGCCTTGTGCAGATAAGCAAAGCACGTTGACTTAATTAAGCTTTGATTCTCAAGTAATCGTATTTCTTCCCCTTGAAGTTCAAGAAATCATGATATCTGTCACTTCTGCACGCCAGTATTGTAGCGCTTTATTTTTGTTTCATACATCTTCTTCCACAAGTGACCACCTGGGGGCGCCCATTATCCACAACTGGCCAGGAGCGTTTGCGCCGCAAATTAGTTGATGATAACTGATCTTATTTCTGGGAAACGTGCATGTATTGTTTTGCCTGAAATTGAGTCATAGGTGCTCTCTTTTTTTTTGTTTTTAGTCACGACAAACAGGAAACAGAAGAGGTGGTGCAGCTACAAGAAGGTGGGAGTCATGTTGTCTTGTAATCTTGACAAGTAAAGCAAATAATCTGCTTCTCTTTTTGAAAAATAAAATCTGTAACATAACTTTAGGTTTGGTTTCTTTGAGACACATAAGAAATGCAAAACATGTGCATACCTGCAGTTATCTTCTGCAGAAATGTGTCCACTCACATGTGTTTGTTATGGTCGTGTCTCGGTGGCCTGTGTGTTGCAGGAGAGGCGGTGGGGACGGAGGAGCAGACTGCAGTGACCATCACTGGCGTCCCACAGGCTGCGTTCGCTGACCACAATGTGCAGTACCAATTCCGCACAGAGAACACAGGAGGACAGGTACGGACGGAGAGCCCCTCCAATGCACAGCAAAGTTTTTAACTGTTTGGTTAGCTTGAAAGATCTTTGTGTACAAGACAGACACAAAACTCACTGTTCACCCATTCACAAGTCATCTAAAAATATAAGTGAGTCTAACTTCTAAGTCCTCAGAGTACCGAGGTAGTCTGACAAAACAGAAAATCAATTTTTTTGGAGATTTTTTTGCTGAGTTTGGATGTTTGTCACATGGCTTGTTTGTTCTAGCTTAGCTTACATCATGTGTTTAGCAAAGGAGGCTTTTTGTTTGTTTTTGAAATGATGTAATGCTTCAAGTTTTTAATGTTTTTAAAATGCACACTGCTTCTTCATGTGAACGCTGGATCACAATTGGATAATCTTTGTCTTTGCAGATAGTTTAGCAAATGGTTAATTAAAAGGTTGAAGTTTGGTGCGTTGTTAGATGATTGCTAGCACCTTGGGCAATATGTTAAAATGTAACCTAGGTTCAAAATAGTTTAAATCGTACTTTTGTTCACAACAGGAAATTGTGTCATGATTAATCTGAATTCTTAAAACGACCACAAACCCCAAGGTGTAGTGGGGAAATAGATGAGACAGATGTTAACACATGATAACCAGTTACTTGGTGTTTGTAAGCTTTGCAAAATATAATGAACAGTTCTCGATGTAAAGATTAGGTGAAATGTCTGTTTTTCGAATGAAGGGCCAAAGAATAATAATGTGAGAACTAGAGGCCCTGAGACAAAGTAAAGAAAAAGTTACTATCAGACAGTCTGGATGATTGAGTTACTTTTAACAAGTGAATTTAAATATCTGAATACTGCTGTTTCACATAACTTCTGACTGAACCAAATACATACAAAAGGTCTGTATTAAGACATTTATGCTATTCTATTTGATTCCACTTTAATTAGCTACTGATATATATTTTTTCATTTCTTTTCACTTGGCCTCCCACTTCTAAAACCTCTGAACAACAGAAAGTACAATGTAAAAAAACTGTGTGCAAAGGTGAATTGGGCTGTTTTTTTAATGAACGTCTGGTTTCATTTTGAGTTTGTGAGGAAAGTTGTCTAAAGAACCTCGGAAAAATAACACTGAACTGTTTGCTGTGTACCCAGGTGACCTACCGTGTGGTTCAGGTGACAGACGATCACTTAGAAGCAGCAGCTGACGGTACGGGAGCTGTCAGCGTCGTCTCTACTGCGGCGTTTGCCGGAGCGCCTCAGGCAGTGGCACAGGTGAGTAAACATACCGTGAGACTGAAGCAGGTGTGAGGACATTACATTTGTTTAATTCCTAGTGGTGACAATTCTGAACGGCTACAGCAACGTAAACACATACAAAGACACACAGCCTTAAATACTACTGTGTGTATTAGTTGTGTACTGCATAACTGACTTGTACCTGAATCCACCTTTTCCAGGCTGTTATCCAGAACCCTTTCAGCAATGGGGGCAGTCCTGGCGGGGAGACTGTAGGAGGGGAAACACGTTTTGCTTACTTCCCTGCTGCCACCGTCAGTGATGGAACAGCCACAGCTGTGTCGGTGCAGGCCACCACCGACCCAACGATCACACAGGCAGGAGGTGAGAAAACAGCAGTGGTTTCACTCCTGAATCATCTGAGGGAGAAAGTGACAAACAGTCAACAAATTTATAAATACTTTAAAGAATATATGTTGCATGTTGCATCATTAGACTGCAATGATTTTCATAACAAATTAATTTCACCCTTTTTTTTCTGCCATCCTTTGACCCTGGTTGCATTCATAATCAGTCCAATCCTCACTTGGGTATGACTTTATTTTTGTCTTAAAAAACCAGGTCAGTTTTACGTAATGATGAGTCCTCCGGAGGTGCTGCAGACGACGGCCCCCCGTACGATAGCACCACGCACACACACCTACACTGCGTGAGTAAAACAAAACGCTTTGCCATTCATCCAATCCCTGAAGCTACCAGATCACCATAACTCTCCCCCCATGTTTGGCCGACTTCTCACATCCACATTTTCTCACCCCTTTCCCCTGTAACTTCACAGTGGATTGGATCTTTATCCTTCTTCCCTTATTGGAATGATTCATTTTGTCATTGTGTAACTAAATGAAGATTACAGAAAAATCTATATCCATCATTTAAAACATCCAACATCTGAAAACCACACTCTGTCCTACTTACCTGCCATCCCCAGAGACCTTGGTGAAAGCGAGATGTTGCAGCATGGCAGTTCAAACTGGTGAGAAGAACTTTCACATACGCCCCCACCCTGCCCCCATCGTGTGCTGTAGAGACTGACATGTGGTGGATCTAATCAATCAGTAGTATCCTTGTGTTCTAAATTATTTATTTACAGTCATAGGCTGTCACTAGTTTAAAGTGCAGGTTCATTTGAAGTTTTTTTTAAT
Organism: Acanthurus tractus; assembly: GCA_029783725.1. Lineage (NCBI taxonomy): Eukaryota > Metazoa > Chordata > Actinopteri > Acanthuriformes > Acanthuridae > Acanthurus > Acanthurus tractus. Next base: position 3,763,734 of record JAQNCA010000008.1, read on the forward strand.
ATATTTTTGTTGACTATCTGTTTAAAAAACACAGATGTTGCTGCCCTTTACACCTGCCTGTTAGCTAAACCTGAGCCCTGGTTTTACAAATCAGACTAATAGCAAGTTATAGATCCTAATTCAGTGGCTGGATCTGTTTTTCCATCAGTGGCATCTGATGGTTCAGCTGTTCCTGCACCTTCTTCTTAAATGAGAGAGTAAAGGCTACACTAATGGTGCATGTGGGCACTGCTCATCAACCAGCCAAACAAATCATAAAAGCCACACAATTAGGGGGTTTCTTTGGAAGTAAAACCTCATTTGTTTACAGGGCTCAAGTGTTATTCATTTGGTCTATAAAAAAGCCTGACATTGTGTTCATGATGTGGTTGTAAAGTTTTTGTTTTGCTGTGTCTTTACAGGAAGGTGGAGGGTCCACGGGCGCCCAGAGATGAGAGGCGAAGAGCACAGCACAATGAAGGTATGTGGTTCTCTTTGTGATGAGTGTTTAAATTACATGGTTTCCTTTGAAATACTCGTTGAAGTCTGTGGTTCTGTTTTGGAAAATTTTATACAGACAGCAGTTGTATGTTTGTGTTTGTATCACTTCGAAATAAACTAGAGATGAATCTGTTTAAAAGTTGCAATTCCTGTTTAAAACAAAACTATGTATGCACTGTAGCTTTGTGGTTTAACAAACATTGTTTCTTTGTTTTTTCTTGTTACAGTGGAGAGAAGAAGAAGAGACAAGATCAACAACTGGATTGTCACACTTTCAAAAATCATCCCTGACTGCAGTGTAGATAGCAGAACTGGAGCGGTGAGTAGATCTCACAACAATGTTCCTAGAAAAGACTAATAAATGCGACCTCTTCACACTTTTATCAGCATACTTTCTGCACTCTGTCCTTTTGCCTAATGCATGCTTGCATAACAGATACTGAAAGTCAGATTGAAACACCAGATATAACCACAGCCTAACACTTAAAGCCTGAGTCAAAATGAGACTTTTGACTACCTAATAAAGTAGATATATCTATTTAATAAAGTAGATATATCTGTTCGACCTTTGGCAATGTTTCTTTAGTTTATGGATGTGATATTATATTATTATATAATGTAACCATGAATTTGGCTGAGAGCCTCTGAATTGGTTCAGTAAATGTAAGAAAGTTCAGAAAAGATTTAAATGAGTGACATAAATATAACGTGGTGGTATTTCAGAGTAAAGGAGGCATCCTGTCCAAAGCCTGTGACTACATCCGAGAGCTGCGTCAGAGTAACCAGCGACTGCAGGAGAGTTATAAAGAGGTGGAGCGAGTCGAGATGGACAACGAGCTGCTTAGACAACAGGTCAGCTTTCATTTCCCCATTTCCTCATTTAATTTGCTGTGTAGATGGGAGAACACCCAGATCTATTTATCTTTTCTTTTATTTGTCTAGATTGAGGAACTGAAGAATGATAATGCACTGCTTCGAGCACAACTACAGCAGCACGGCGTAGAAATCAATGGAGATGCAACACCTCAGTGATTGTGGACTGGACACGTGCCGTCACAAACACAGTGTCGCATCCTCCCACCCACCTGAACAATAGCAGGAGAGGAAAACTAAACAGACTATTTTGTTTGAAATTGGACCACAGTAACACATGCAGGACTGCAAAGTGAAGGACTACAAAGGACTGCAAAGTGAAAATGCCTCCTCCGCCTCCAACTATCCAAAGGATAAATGCTCTGAAATCCGTTAACTGTGTAGCTAACTGAACCTCTCACCTCCGCTTCAAGAAAAACAACCTCTGCACAGCACCGCCACACTTGCACCAAACTTTCTTTTTGCTTTAAATTATAAACCTGCCACAGAAAATTTACTTTTAATGATTTCACCTTTTTATTGTACTGCAAACGCCTACTTGTTCTTTTTTTTTTTGACATTTGCTGTGTTTTGAAACTACTAAATGTGAAACGAATGATAGCTCCCATTTACTTTTAATTTATTAGTCTTTAAGGAATGTGTACACAGAAAGAAAAATAAAAACTCATCTTCAAATTCACTTTTTTCCCAGCAACAAACAAACAAGTAATGGGCAAATGAGATATGATGATCATGCTCATCACTGTTACTAAGGATAGCTTTACTGTCAATGGGTCATGTGTGTATATTTGACCTGTCTGCTGTCTGAGGTAATTTATTTTTAATTTATGCCTCTTAACACCGACACTCCAAGCACCAGGCAAAGCTCATAAACTTTATAAACACAGCCTAATGTCATTATATTCAGCAACTATAATACCTTTTTATGACAGCGAAAGCCAGAGCAGCTTTGACAGCACAGGCATGGAGGTTTTATTTTTAGTGCAAGGCCTTAAGAGAAGCCTGTTGGAGAATCTAGGTGTTAACATAGCTCAGGTAATTGGGATAGTGCACTGGCAGTGGTTCCCAGACTCAATGAAGTCTTTACATATAGAGTTTAGATCTCTGTTGTGTCCCCATTAGGTGCAATGTACAGATAAATAAGAGTACGGAGATGATTTTTCAACATGAGTCATTTTTAAAGGGCATTATAATATGGTTTGTTTGTATATCTGCTTCATAAAGTCACTGATGTAATGCACTGAAACAGAGGTCCAGTCACAAGCGGTCTTGGTTTGAGACCGGCCTCTGTTCGGCCCACTTGTCCTGCTGCATTTTAATGGACACCCGAGGTGGCTTTTGTTGCAATATTTCCTAATTCTTGAGAACTTTGGGAACCGTTGCTGCTGACAGAAGACCATAAAACAACCATGGTCAGGAATGTGCTGAGGGTTGTTTGGATGCGATGAGTGATGATAATTGTAACTAACCGGCTTTTGTCTACACTGAGAGTCACCACAGCATGGAAATATAACCACTGGCATGACTAATTCTGATACTACAATAAAACAGAAGTGTTTATACCTGAGTGGTGTGTGTGTAACTGATGTAACCTAATATCCATTAACTCTAAATGTGTTTTAAATTGACCTTAAGTAGCAAGAAACAAACCCTGAAGGCCAAAACAGACGTCAATATTTTGACTCCGTTTAAATATGAGAAAAGTTCTTGTCAATTTTCACAAAATTTCCATAAAACAGTCTGATCCTTACGCTGTAATAGTAAAAGTTTGTTTTTTCTCGTTACCTTATGGCTGAATATGTCAAAAAAAACGGATCCCAGCCGACATGAACGTTACAAACAAACGTTACAAACGAACGTTACGACAGTTTTTGAATTATTGACGAGACGACCGTTGGTCTCCCCGTTGCCTGGAGACGGCTCGGCTAGCTGTTGCCATAGGAAACCCGGTCCAGAGAAAACAGCACGAGCTATCTGACTATCTGAACTTTCAAGAAATCCGGTGAGTAAAAACTTAACGAGAAAAAGCTTAAAAAGTGACATTTTAACTCACGCCTGTGGTATTTTACAGATTTTTATTTTTAACAGCTAATACTTAAATGTTTTTGGAGCAACTCTGACCGAATTCATAATGGCCTTGTCACTTCGATATGCTGACGAACTCTCATTTTCTGTTTTGTTTTTCTGTTTCATTTCAAAATGTCAAATAATTTGCTGGTTCAATTAGTTAAATTCTGTTAAATGTTGTTGTTATCCATGTTTCCTTAAAGGGATTCCCTTGATATCTATCATGTAATCAATTTTACATGTAGCTAAGTTTAGTTTTCCTCAGGGTCTCACCTTCACCAGCGTTAGCTTAGTCTCTAGCAAACATCATATAGCCCAGATTTGAATGTTGTGATATTTAAACTCATAATTTGTTAAATATACACGGTGGTGGCATGCATTGTACTTAGAGTTTATAATGTACTTTTACTTCCATTTTTTGCTTCTTTATACTTTGCTAATTCAGATCATTTGTAATAAAATCAAAAATATGTAAGAAATTATCTTATTATTTTAAATTAAGTCACCAACACTTGTTCA
>JAQNCA010000008.1:3767772-3778959 GCA_029783725.1 Acanthurus tractus
CAGATCATTTGTAATAAAATCAAAAATATGTAAGAAATTATCTTATTATTTTAAATTAAGTCACCAACACTTGTTCAGTAAGCTGAATTAAAATGACCAGCTGCAGCATATGCAGAAAACAAATGCAAAACTGCAAATTAACTGATTGAGAGGCCTACTTGCCTGGGTCCAGGCCTTTTAAGAACTATACATCAAAGTGTAAAATCTTACAAAATGTGAGTACTCAGCTTAAGTAGTACTTATTGAAATGTCACATTTGTTTCCCTCACTGCTCTTGTAAAACCTCATACATTGACCTCAGTTGTTTTTTTCGGTCAGTCTGACTTTGCAGAGGAAATGATGATGTGATCAGACTCTTACAATCAAGGGCAAAATACTTGTCTTTCCTGTTTGAAAGTAGAATATAACTTCCATGTTGCTGTAACAGAAGGATGTCTGCACTTCCTGCTAAGCCTGCCCTGCGCCACAGTGTGTCAGAGTGGTACAGCAACAACCACCAGCTGTCTGCCAAAGCACAACATGAGCAAGACATCTCTAATGTGATCAGGCAGGAAGGGAAGTCCTTACGCAATGAAACCAACTGTAAGGTGGGCCAGTGCTTGATTCTGTTGAATAAAGAATATTCCATTAATTCCCCAAACACTCCTTCTTATGAACACAGTCTTTTTCTGAAACTTTTTCTCTCTAGACAACCTTGGATGAAAGCGAGACCTCTCGCAGGTTCAGTAACCGAATCTGGGATGTTGCCCGGTTGAAAGAGATGGTAGAAACCTGTGCACAAAAAGTTGATAAAGAGATGGAGGCCCTGACTCTGGTGATTTATCCGAAAACTTCTTAAACACCTCCGAGCTTGTCTGATTTTCTGTTTTTTTTAAGTATGAAACCCAAATGCACTTTGATACCTATGTAACCTTAGCCTGCAATGTGTGTTGGGAAAGTCAAAGGAGCAAATCGAGCAGGCCCTGGCTGCAACAGCTGTTCCGCTAGAGGTCACCAATGAATGCTTGACACTGAGGGATGGGCGGCAAGGGCATGAGCTTGTCATTGACCCAGTGGATGAGCAGCTGAAGAAAGAAGTGGAGTTGATCGAAAGAGTGCAGAAAGTTCTGCAGCAGCACATAGACAAGGCCTTTGAGCAACTATGGTAAGGGACACAATGGTGTGATGTGGAAGGAGGTGCCGGTTTTTGTTTTTGACCACCTCTCCTTGTTCTTGCTCTCAGTGGTTTGCAGGAGGTTCGGCACCTGCTGACTGCTGACCTTCAAAACAAGATGGATGCCCTGGACATTGATAAGTCCTGTCTGTCGCTTACCATACAGTCACCACAGATATCCCTGAAGACCAACCCAACTCGAATACCATCAGGGTTTTTAAAATTTAAAATTGATTTTCAGTCATTTTTGTTCCAAAGCCAAAAAAATTGAATACATAGATTTCTGACTTATGGGATTTTTACCCAAAGTAGTTTCTCATTACATGATATATCCAGGTGTAATCCTTTAGGCATGTAGAAAAATGCTTAATTTTTCAGTTTTATTGATAAATGTATGGGTCATTGAGTAAAATATCTAATGTTGTCATTGTTTTAGTACATCCACCCCACAAGAGTGGCTCCAGTTTAGCCAGTTTAATGTGGCAACAGCCCAGGAGGCCATGCAGGTGTCCCAGCAAATGAGGGAGGACATGAGTCTCACCAGAGCTCAGGTGTGTTTGTGATGTAACTACACCTGCATGTTTAATATTTGTACTATTTACTACACAGTATTTGTGATACAAATATACAACACACAATGTGCAAATACATTACTTTTTTCTTTTGCAGTATTGTTCCTTTAAGTCTGGACAATCTGGAAGCATTGTGCTCCAATCTTGCCCCAATTTCTTATGTGGTCAACAGAGTGAAATATGGAATATTTACCATGAATTCTTTATCTTCCCTATATTCCTTAGTTGCAGAATGAGTTGGACGCTCAGCGCAGGGCGACAGAGTTTGCTCTTCGCAAGCGTAATCACCACATAGAGCAGGCCTGGAATGAGCTGGAGGGGCAGATGAGAAATGTAAGTGTATAATGTCAGGTATTTATCTTTAACATCTTTCACATCTCTTACATTTCTACAGTTTTTTAACACACAAGGGCTCAAAGAGAGTTCACAATTCAGTCAGACGAGAGATTATAGTTTGTTGTTGAGTGTTTCTAATTGTGTGTCCATCTGTCTGTAGACAGAAGACGAAATGGCAGAAATGGAGATCAGCATCCGTGGGCTGGATGCAGATCTTCAGGCAAAGACAGCATTCCTGAAACTGGCTCACACCAGACTGGAGAACAGGACCAGCAGACCTGGCATGGACCTGTGCAGAGATGAGGTTTTTATTAAATACAGAATATATGCAGTTGCATTGGAAGAAACAGCAGTATTAGGTCAGATAAAATAAATGATCTTTATATTACTTCAGTGTTTTAAAACATTTAGAGTCTTTGCCCTGATTAACCTGCTTTCTGTTTGTTTACAGGTGCAACATGGCCTTGTGGATGAAGTCCATCAGCTGGAGGCAACAATCACAGCACTGAAACAGAAGCTGGCTGAGGCTCAGTGAGTCAGAATGTTATTTCTTATTACAGAAGCAGCTTGGTCTGAGGGTGGATAGGAATATTATGGCAATATTGCTGCTACTTGTCACTTTGATCATGCATGTACAGCTCTCTACCAAGTAAAGGCTATGATATTTTACAGAATTAGCTTTTATAGTATATATTTCAGAGTATGATGGAGAATATAGGGGATGGCAAGTTACAAGGGAGTGCATTATCAGGAAGAATGCCCCCCCCCCAACATCCTATCTCTGTTAAAACAAAAGCGAAAGCTGTGTATGTTCTGTACATAGTGATAATTTAAACTCAGCTCATTAAATTGATAAGAAACTGCAGAAGTAAATATCAGAAATAATCCATAAAAGAGAATACAGGCCAACAGGAACAAATAACAGTTCCAAGTGAAGAAAGAAATCAATCTAAAACTTTGATCCCTGCATGTTTCTTTCATCCCATCCTCACACAGGCACTCTCTGCAGAAGATGACGCTCCATCACGCTCGCATGCAGCATGATCTTTCCAAAAAACAGGAAGCTCTGACTCTGGAGCAACGCAGCATTAACACCCGAACCCGCCTCACGTCCTCCTCCTGCACTGATAAAACCCCTGTGCTGCTGGTTCCCCTCACAAACTCCAGTGGGAGAAACAACCTGCAGCTGCTGGCTCAGTAAGACGAAAGCAGCTAGTTTTGAAAGAAAAGGACAAAACAACAAATAAATTACAATATTTTCCGCAATTTAAGCTTTGACTTCATGTTGTTAACCCTGCGCCCATTAACAAACTCTAAAATGCTCTGAACATGGTTGAGATACATTCAGTCCTGAGCTCTTACATTATCCCATTAATGCTGAAGAACAAAATGCTTTGCTGTGTTTTATTTATTTGTTTTTTCCAGCATAACTGTCACCCTCCTACAACAAAATGGTCTCCTGACCTGTTAAGACCTTCTTTTGTGTGGTTCATGCGCTTTCAGTTGTGTTGTGTTAAATTATCTGTTATTTTCTTTATATGTGTCTGTTTAAATTAAAAAAACAAACATTCTCCTCGTGTTCAAAATGTGGATTACAGACTTTTGTTTTCTCTACATTATACATTTTCTCATGTCAGTGTTTCTGGCATCTAAATGTGTTCATACGAGGTTTTCTTTTTACGTAGAAATTAGTGATTGCGTGCAAAAATTCACAAGTAAAAGTGCTCACGTTCATGTTTTTCTGAGGTCATATCTTATCGACCACTGGCTTTAATGACTTTGTTTGGCCTCATTGTGTTGTTTGATCAACTGACGCTGTTTGGAGCATGAAGACGGAAATAATGATGAACTTTGATTCATATGGTATATGCGGTTTAGATAAAATTCTGGCAAACAGGCACTAAACACAGACAATAAACCTGCCTTGGGTGTAATGTCTTCAGATGGATGTGTTTGCGTCAGTTGCTGCTAAAATGTTCAAAATAGTGTTTTTCTGAAAAAGAAAGTCTTGTCTTTATGAACTAGTGGTATCATCAAAGCAACATTTTTATTTCCGCCACCAACTGCTGAACCCTATCTGTTAATTTTTAAATTAACTTTCTCTGTTCATCTAATGGTCTTGCGGTAAACAAAGGCAAATGTTGCTCGACTGTTGGATGGGCACATAGGAAACAATTTGAGACAATTTCATCATGAACACATTGTCACAGCTGAATTTTCAGATACCAGAGGAGATAAGAACAACTGAGTTCCATGTTAGATTAATGCTTTTGTTAATATGAGCAAATTTATCAAGACTATATTTTAAAAAAATGATGTCATCAAAAGCCATGATATAATGACTCTGACTTTGGAAATACCCCCTACGAGCCCCAGAGCAAAAAATGTGACATGAATAAAGACCATGCAAATGTCAGTTTCACTTAAACTAATAAATGAGGTAAGTATGTGGTCATTACTTTGCAAACATTCATTACAAGATATCAGAGGAGTGACTATAAACACATTCGTATTTAAGAGTGGATCAATATACTATTCAAACATGTTTTGAACTGCTGCAGGTCTGTTTTTGGAAATGCGTTTTTAAGATATCTATCATTCTGCCTCAATAAAATGCCTCTTCAACAACTCGTGGTGTAATTCTGCTCCATTTTCTTCACCAAAAGCCTTTTACGTGGCACACCCACTCTCCTCTAACACTCACTTTTACACATACACACACTAAAAAAACCTCATTGTCCACCATAAAACTAAGAAGCACTGTGACGATTCACTGTTTTCCAAAGCCCAACTCATCCTGTCCTCGCATCGACCATCATCTTCAGCACATTTATGACTTTACTGCCCGGCCCTCTAGTTCACTTAAACAGCCTCGGCTTTAAGTGGGATGACCATGTTCTTCCTGACACGCTGAATTATTCTGTATCATTTCACTTAAGGGCCCAGATGCTACCTGTCCTGTTCCCCTCCACCGAGAGGACAATTAAGGCAGCCTGGTGCCTGCTAAATGCCCCGTACTTCTGCATGAGTGGATGCGTCTCCTTATCTGCATCGCTGTCATCATGTGTGCACCTCGCCCCCTACGTGCCCACTTGTATCAGCACCTTCGTGGACACCGCCTCTTATTTTTTTTCACAGTCAGAGATGTTTGCCATGTCTGAGAGCGGAATCTCAACATGAAGAAGGGAGAAAGACGACACTACAGCGGCTTTTTTACCAGCCTGGAAAAGAAAAAAGTCTCTGCCAGTGGAGAAACTGTCTTTTAAAAGATGTGTGTTGTACACGGAGAGGACAAAGGGACAACAGTGCACCTGTAACTACTCATCAAATAAGCTTTTTGCTTGCTTGATACAGAGGAAACTTTTCATTCAGCTTGAGTTTCTTGAAGATCGGTACTTGTTATGGTGAACTGGAGGCAGTGTTGCCTTTTTACTGGACTTCCATGCCTCTCAGTGTCCATGACCTAAACTGAAGAGATGCCGGTGGCTTTCGAGGATTGCGTCGCTCTCTCCGTCTACTGCTTCACCTTTCTGCTGGGCCTTCCTGCCAATCTACTGGTCCTGTTTGTGTATGTGCGCAAGGCCTCCAAGCATGGTGCCACACCCAATGTGGTCTACGCCCTCAACCTGTGCTTGGCCAACCTGGTGCTTGTGGCCTGGCTTCCTGTCAAAGTGATGGAGACTTTACTTCAGGACTGGAGGCTGCCAACGTCCATCTGCCTCGTCTACAGCTTCTTCCTCTTCTCCTCGCTGTATGGCAGCTGTCTGTTCATCACTGCTGTGACCGCGGGGCGCTACCTCAGCATTGCATTCCCAATTACCTACAAGAGATACCGCCGTGCTCGATTCTCTTGCTTCATCTGTGCTGCCTTGTGGGCCTTGGTGTTCCTTCACCTCGGTATTGCCATGGTGGCTGAAGGAGGGGCTAACTTTGTTTCTGCTAAGGGTGAAACTTCAGTTTGCTATGACCACTTCGACGATGCTCAGCTGGCCATTCTGCTGCCACTGCGCCTGGAGATGGCCATCGTGTTGTTTCTGATACCTCTTATCATGACATCTTTTTGCACCCTGCGATGCGTTACCCTGGTGTGGCACTCAAATTTGCGCCCAATGGGAAAGAGAAGAGTGCTGACTGTTGCGCTCTCCACGCTGGTTGTGTTTGTGGTTTGCTATGCACCCTACAACACCTCGCACATCGTGGGATTTGTGGAGAAGAAAAATATTGAGTGGAGAACATATGCCATGCTAACAAGCTCCTGTAATGTTTTCCTGGAGCCTGTGGTCATGCTGTCGCTGTCACCGGCAGTGTCAAGAGGAACCATTGGAAGAATCTGTCGGCGGCAAATAACATTCAGCCAGTTGAGGGAGTATCAGCGTAAATGTCATAGCACTCAATGTGTCACAAAGGTTAAGGCACCACCAACAATATCTGAAAGGATTCAGGCCGGAGCAGAGGTGACTAAAGAGAGTCAGGAGTGACATCACAACGGAGATGTTCAAGGATTTCAGGAGTAATCGTGAAAAAATCTAAAAGAAGAGAAATGATAAAACACTGACGAACAGTCCGATGGAAGCTTTTTGTGTGTGCCTTAAAAAAAACTCAGAAAATGTAAAAACCTCTGTTACCTGTCTCTGATCCTCTATACCTCTATACAATATTACTTTTTTCTTCAGATCAAATGTTTCTGGGGACAAGAAATTAAGACAACAGCTTTATTTTGGAGTTCTAATGTTCCCCATGTTATGTTACTGTTCATGAAAAATGAGACATTATGCATTTTTTCTTATACAAAAATGTTAAAACTGGACAAAAGTAAAAAGGAGGTGTTATCTGTATATGTTTTTAGCTGAGAAAGCTGCACAACTTTTATTGGTAGAAGTGTTGTTTTTAAAACCCAAAGATTTCTTTTTAACCAGTTTCAAACCAGCCAGCATTGAAGTCCCCATCAGACAAGCAGTTTGGTGTCAGATGGCTCCACCTGGTGTCAGCCAGGCACTGTTTTGGAAATCACTTGTAACCACTAATATGTCATGTAATTTTTGCAGAGAGAAAATGAAGAAAAGAAAACGAACTATGAGCAGACCTTTTCCACAGCAGATACTTTGTCTTGTACATATTGAAAGTGTTGTTCATGACAGGGATTTAGTTCGATTGCAGGGCTTATTGACACACTTAAAGGAAACAGATGTTATTAGTTACACCTTTGCTTTTTCTGCTTGTCCAATAAGAGCTAAAGTTTTATCAACATTATAAAGTTTGCAAGTAGTTAGTCAATAAAAAAATATGTATATATTTTAGGATTAGATGTTTGGTTTCTGAACATTTTAATTAGTTCAATCTGTTTATTATTCAAATGTTCATATTACTTCAGAATAAAGTTTGATGCTTTCGAGTATATTGTTTAGGCTGTCTGTTTTTTAAAAGAGTAAAAAAGAAATGTTGATATACTTTAAACAAATAGAAAAATTTGTAACTTTTTTTTAGCTAAGACTCACAGACATTTACTTGGAGCAAGAAATCAAGGAAACCAAATGTAAAAGAGTCAGTTTTGGAAATAAAACTAGAACATGTCATGAAATGTTTCAATATATCGATGTTTAAAATCTATAAATGTAATGATTGTGAGACTTTGTTGTCTTAGCTTTTTCTTGGCATTAACAGGCTCCCATATTATTATATTAATCATTGAAGTTAAGAGATTGTAAGAATGAAAGATTCATTTATTATGGTAGTAAATTCAGAACAGATGCCACAATTTCAAAGACAAAAACAAATATCAAGACATCTGAATATCATAAAGGAAACCCTGTGATGATGTGATACAGATAAAACAATGCTCATGAAAAAAGAGGGAGGCTGTTAAATGAAAACAGCTGAGAATTTTATACATCAAGACAAAAACACTAGCATGAAGTGTGTCCCCAGAAATGGAGAATGTAAGGGAACTCGTGTAATGAATAAAGTCATCGCACACACACACACGCGCACACACACACAAACACACACGCACACACCACTAACAAAGCACATTTACACAAGTACATCTTGTACTTCAGTATCTTAATCGTTTGATTTTGCGTCTTTTATCCAAGCAAATAATGTAAATACTTTATTCCATCACTGAATAAGGGACCTTCTCATGTATTTAACACACCAACAGTTTACAATGTCTGCGCGATAAGTGTGCTATCTGGGAGGTAGCCCAAACCAGTAGTGTGTCAAAATAAAAGAGGAAAGAGTCAAATAAACACTTCAACTATAATTCAGTGAGATATTTTCATCTGAAATGTTGAACTAATTCACTTCAAACTCCACAGTCAAATAAACACAAACAGTACAAGTAAAAATCAAACAAAAAAATTAAAACAAAAAATACATTTGAAAAGTAATACACTTTGCTTATCTTGTGTTTGTATAACTCGCTGTGCTGATCCGAATGAAGAGAACACGGATAAACACACTGAGTCTTTGTGGGTAAACCATCACCCTGTATACACACTCTTTTCCACTCGATAAACATCTCAGGTCTTTATTTGTCTCTTATGTTAAACCTCCAGCGGTGACAGATAAGACAGGGATCATTTAGCAACATGCTGTAGAATGATCACAGGCTTGTTGTGCAGATAAACAGTATAAAGGAAGGGGGAGCTGGTGGGAGGGGAGATGGGCTGGATGACAGACCACAGTGGAGAGGACCGAGTCCAGGGGCTGTAGACTGAACGCTTGTGCTCCTTCAGATCCTCAGTGACTAAGCTTGATACCATCATTGGTCAGAGCTGGAGATCATGTCAGTGGTCAGGACAGAGAAAAGGTATGTCAGCCCATCTGAAATAACTTGTAGTGACTATTGAAGTAACAGCTGGTGGTATCTTTAAGATGATGTTATTGTGTACCTTTTAAAAGATTAGAAAGTTTCTTTTTTTTTTTGAGTACCTCTGATTCTCAAGGTTAGGTTGATGGAGCTCAGTTATGACTTCATTGATTATTTTGAACTTTAAATTATATTTCTTTTTTAAAATAATTTTACAGAAGTTAAAATCAACTGTTAGTTAAAGAAATATATTAAAAGTTCAAGTGGTATACTTAGAAAATCCTAAAATCCAATCCACAGAGCAGTGTGTGTGTGCATGTTGTGATCCACTCTTATGAATCTCTGAAGTTGTTTCCTTTTGATAAATAATCTTGTTAACTTGAGATAACAACATTAATGATTATATTTAGGTAGTAGTAGATTAACCCACTAACACAAGAAAACAAGTTTTTCTTATCTTAAGCTGATTAAATAATTAAAATTAATTTAAGATAACATCTTTAAAAATGTCTGGCTTTTTTTGGCTACTGAACATTTTTTATTGCAGAACCCCTCATTAATATAATACATATTTTTGCTACATAATCAGATTATGTTGTTAAGTTCATCTTTTTTTTATGGCCACTTAATATTTCTTTTTAGCATGGTTATGAATGAAAAGGAATTTTTTCAAATGGAACATGTAGAGCGCAAAACCAGGTTCCCCGCCCTCTAGTGGATCCTAGAAATAATTTTCTTCTTCTATGATCAAACGCTGTAGCATTAACTCCCCTCCTGTTAGTCCATGTCAAAGCCTTTCACACATTAAGTTATTACAACACATTTACACTTTCATCCCACCAAAGTATTGAGTGGTTGCTGGGAGATGATGTTTGGCCAGAGCGGAGAACAAATGTGTGTCCACAGGCTTATTAAATTTTCCCTGTTGAGGGTGGGAGAGCAGATATTCAGCAGGACATGCATATTAAGTGCAGTCCTCTGGTCTGATCAGTCTCCTTCCAGGAAGCGAAGCACGCTGCTGCTGAGTGTCACTGCAGCCTGAGACCAGACGGCCACACAGTGATGGAGAGCCTGCAATCTCAAGTCTGACAGAGGTGAGTGAGTCACGTCAATGTTATCTTACTTAAGTTCAGCAGCATGGATGGATTGGCTTGATATTTATATCTTTAATTTATTTTTTTTTCTTTTCAAAAACATATTTCTTGTTTCTCTTGTAAAATGTTGAAGGTGAATTTAACTGAAGGGCATGTGATGTTTGAAAAGTAGCAAAAACCTACTATAAAGTATTAGTGATGCATTCAAAGCTTCGTAGAGCTTTTCTTGTGTTCCGGTGTTACACTGAGTAACATGATCCTTTACTTTGGTGAACATGGGCTTTAATGTATTTCAAGTGAATCCCACAAATGCTGTGCTAATACTGACAACAGCAGCAAATTAAAGCTTAAACAAAGTCCCAAACATTTTAAGAATTATTATTAACTCCTCTTCGAGTAACCAAAAAACTAAAAAACTACATTTTTTAAAACATTTTTAAAAAATATTTATTTATCTAGAGGGCCTTGGGACTGAATGCCACAGATAAATCTTTTTGGCAGTAATTCAAAATGCAGGAAACCTTTAGCCCTATTCATTAATCAACATGATAGAATATGTTGATCTATCTTCCTTATCAATTAATCTATTATTTTTTGGATTTCATTTCGAATTTTGTGACATTTTAAGCAGATGATCTAATGTTTGGACCACAGTTTGCTTTTGTAAGATATTAAGTTCCAGGTCTTTACCTGCAATATTTGCAAAAATTTCTCTGCTTGTTATTTTTTTCACTTCCACAGACTTATTTGAGTTTTTTTTTTAAATTTTATTTGAATCTCTTTTTAAAACTTGTAGATGAATGTAATTGAACTTGTTCTGTTGGCTGTACAGGTTTTCCTTCAGCAACTTATGTAACCTAGTTGTCGAGCATTGCTAACACATTTATCCAGTATGATGTTTACTGTGTTCAACATACCGTGCTAACATTTGCTAATTGACACTAAAAGCACAGCAGAACTGAGGCTGATGGAAATAACATTTGTTTTGAAGGTGTTTTGTTATTTTAAGCAAAAGCAGTGATTGTATAAACTCTTGTTGGTAAAAATTTAACCCAAGATGAACGGCCATTAAATTTAATGGCAATCCATCTGATAAAAGTCAAGACATCTCACTGAAAACTGAAAATGTTTCCCTCATGGTGGCACCACAGGAAACATGTAGAAAGCCAGGGTTCGCCCTCTGGTGACCATGAATGTCTGTTTAAACTTCATAGCTTCAAC